>JASCZI010121029.1:62547-75956 GCA_036250425.1 Stylosanthes scabra | reverse complement strand
GGCTCAACTATACAGTACCTGGGAAGAATCAACGGAGACAGTATCAAGGGATACTCATATTATGGTGAGAGTAAAAGCAAACGAATCAAGAGAAAGAGGTAATCATGCCATTCTCTGCTTGTTTTGTTTCATATTTATGTTTTATATCTTTTAGTAAAACAATTTGATTATTATGCAGGCTCTTTCTTTATATAAACTTAAAATTTCCTACTGTATGCTGAGAGCTTTGTTGTGTGAAGCATAAGTTATATAAATTCACCGATTAGGTGACATACTACGTAACATTTCACCCATACCAATTCCTAATTCGAAACGGCATGAGCATACTTCTCACATAACATATTTTACATGTGGCATACCGCATATCTGTTCTTGTACTGTAACATATTGTGTTCCCAATTTTACCCCTGCTTGTCCAAATTTGGACCATTCATTATTTCAATGAAAATTACCTATCTCTGCTTAGAAAAAGTTCATTAAATTTAATTTCCTATTGGCCATTGTGCTTAATTTCTTGTAGTTATGTATATTTAGCCTTATAATATTTTGAATTTTGTTTTGTTGCTGAAACTTCAAGCATTCAATCCTATACTTTGGTTCTCTGTTGATTAACTACGTATTTGGATTTTGTTATTTCTTGTCATCTATTTAGGATGGTATGATGTGAAACTACTTCCTTTACACGAATTCAAATGGTCATTTAAGGAGGGAGATGTTGCAGTCCTGTCGTCCCCTAGGCCTGGATCAGGTTTGTTGTGGAATATCTAGTATAGGATCAGTTTGTTCTGCTAATTCTCTTATGTTCTTCAATTGACAGTTTGATTATGTCAAGCAGTCAGGTCCAAGCAGAGCAGTGCATCTTTAACTCAGGATGATGGGGAAGCAGAAATCACAGGACGAGTGGTTGGAACAGTTAGGCGACACATACCTATTGATACCCGTGATCCTCCTGGTGCAATTCTCCATTATTATGTTGGGGACTCTTATGATCCTATGAGGTAATTGCTCACTTAACACTTGACATTAAAGATGCTTTTTTATGGGGTTTTCATTTATTTTATTTTATTTATTTCCATAACACTACTTATAAAAGATGGTTCTTTCTTGTAGGGTTGATGATGATCATATCATAAGAAAACTTCAAATTGGAAGCATTTGGTATCTCACAGTACTTGGTTCTCTTGCTACCACACAGAGGGAGTATGTTGCTCTACACGCATTTCGTCGCTTAAATTCACAGGTATATGATGAAACTTGCAATTTCTGATTGTGTTGTGGTTTTGCAGTTCTAACTGATTTCTCCCTCTCACTTTGCAGATGCAAACTGCTATCCTTCAGCCTAGTCCTGAACACTTCCCTAAATATGAGCAGCAGACCCCAGCTATGCCTGAATGCTTCACACCAAACTTTGTTGATTATCTTCGTAGGACCTTTAATGAACCCCAGTTGGCAGCAATCCAATGGGCTGCCACACATACAGCAGCTGGTACAAGTAGTGGAACAACAAAAAGGCAAGAACCGTGGCCCTTCACCCTTGTTCAGGGACCTCCAGGAACAGGAAAGACACATACTGTGTGGGGAATGTTGAATGTTATTCACCTTGTGCAGTATCAGCATTACTACACCTCCTTGCTTAAGCATGTAGCTCCAGAAAGCTACAAACAAGCTAACGAGATAAGTTCAGATAATGCACCCATGGGATCTATTGATGAAGTTCTTCAAAACATGGACCAGAATCTCTTGCGTACCTTGCCTAAGTTGGTCCCAAAACCTAGAATGTTGGTTTGTGCTCCATCTAATGCTGCCACTGATGAGCTTCTTGCTCGTGTCCTTGATCGTGGATTTATTGATGGTGAGATGAAAGTATATCGACCTGATGTAGCTCGAGTTGGGGTTGATTCTCAGACACGTGCTGCCCAAGCAGTTTCTGTTGAGCGTAGAACTGAACAGCTTTTGGTTAAGAGTCGGGAGGAGGTTCTTGGATGGATGCATCAATTAAAGAATCGTGAGGCTCAGTTGACTCAGCAGTTACATTGTCTTCATAGAGAACTTAATGCTACGGCAGCTGCTGTTCGTTCCCAAGGATCTGTTGGAGTAGACCCTGACGTTCTGATGGCCAGGGATCAGAGTAGAGATGCTCTACTGCAAAATCTTGCTGCTGTAGTTGAAGGAAGGGACAAGGTTTTAGTTGAGATGTCTCGCCTAGCCCTGTTGGAGAGTAGGTTCCGACCTGGTAGTGGTTTCAATTTGGAAGAGGCCCGTGCTAGTTTGGAGGCCAGTTTTGCCAATGAAGCAGAGATAGTCTTCACTACAGTTTCCAGCAGTGGTCGGAAGTTGTTCTCTCGTCTTTCCCATGGTTTTGATATGGTGGTCATTGATGAAGCAGCCCAAGCCAGTGAAGTGGGAGTTCTGCCTCCCCTCTCTCTTGGTGCAGCAAGATGTGTTCTGGTCGGAGATCCCCAGCAGCTTCCTGCTACAGTTATTAGCAAGGCTGCTGGAACATTGATGTACAGTAGGAGTCTTTTTGAGAGGTTCCAACAAGCAGGATGCCCGACAATGTTGTTGTCTGTGCAGTATAGAATGCATCCCCAAATTCGAGATTTCCCTTCTAGGTACTTCTATCAGGGGCGCCTTACTGACAGTGAAAGCGTGGTTAAAATGCCTGATGAGGTATACTACAAGGACCCTTTACTCAGACCTTATATATTCTATGATATCAGACATGGGCGGGAGTCTCACAGGGGTGGATCAGTCTCTTATCAAAACATACACGAAGCGCAATTTTGTCTCCGTTTGTATGAGCATCTTCAGAAAACTTTGAAATCTTTGGGTATGGGGAAGATTAGTGTTGGCATAATTACCCCTTACAAGCTGCAGCTGAAATGCCTCCAGCGAGAGTTTGACGAAGTCTTAAATTCAGAAGAAGGGAAGGACCTATATATCAATACTGTAGATGCTTTCCAAGGTCAAGAACGGGATGTCATTATAATGTCGTGTGTGAGGGCTTCTAGTCATGGTGTTGGCTTTGTTGCAGATATTAGACGGATGAACGTTGCACTTACACGTGCAAAGAGGGCCCTTTGGGTATGAATCTCTTTTTAGTGCATCCTTAATCTTAATGGATTCATGTTTAGTTTTGTATTGAAGTGTTTGTTATCATTGACAGGTCATGGGAAATGCAAATGCTCTGGTACAATCTGATGATTGGGCTGCGTTGATTTCGGATGCAAAATCCCGAAATTGCTATATGGAGATGGACTCCCTTCCGAAGGACTTTCTGGTATCAAAGGGACCTACTTACACACCACTGCCTGGTAAGGCTTCCTCAAACATGAGGGGCATGAGATCAGGTGGACCAAGATATAGATCAATGGACATGCATATGGAGTCCAGAATGGGTGCACCGGGCGAAGATGATGAAAAGATGGGTGCACCAGCAAGCTTCAGAAACGGGAATCATCGATCATCGAGATATCCAATGGAGAATTCTTTAGATGATTTTGATCATATGGGTGATAAATCCAGAGATTCCTGGCAGTATGGTGCACAGAAGAAGCAGAACAATTCTGCTGGAAATGGGGGAAAGAGAGATGTGTAACCATTTCTTATCTGCAGATTCTTGTCCATCTTGGTGGGGAGATTTATGGGGCTATCGACTTCCTAATTCTGTGATCTCTCACTGTGGAAAGCTCGCACACCAGATCGGGCGGAGCTCTATGAACCAAAGATATGCACAGCCTTGGAGGAGAGACCAGCATCCAATGCCTACATTATTACAATGGACACATGCTTGCGTTGGTTCCTACACTTTTGTGCCGTAGCTGGATATGTTGCGGGGGAAGACTGCAGAGACTGCAGAGGACCTGCGTCTGCCGTCATTTATGAAAGTGATGAATGGTGACCTACCTGGTTGGAGGCGGCAGGCGGTGGCAAACTCATTTTTTGTGTCAATGCAAAAAAGTAAATGAAAATTGCTACAGGGGATTTTAGGGATCTAAGGAAGTAGGTTGCTGTCAACTGACTCTGTACATAAACATGGGTTCACAACATTGTTTTTAGCAAATTGTTTTGTGTTTCATTATTTTATGTTAAACGGAAGTGTTTTACTTCCAAAGGAGAAAGAAAATGTTACCCTTTTTTCTTGTTACTTCAATCAATACTCACTACCCAGAAGGTGTGCTTGTATGAAATTTCATTATTTAATTAATTTTTTTTATCAAATGGTTGGCTAGAAAAAAGGGCAGGTCAGATCTTAGTTGACTTGGCTTAATCTTGCTTTTATTAACAGGCGCAATTATTTTGAGTATCAAATTCTGTGAGAATTGATGAACGGAAATGGTTGGTAACAACCTTTTCTAACATTACTCAAACCATTACTCAGATAATTATTTACAATATTCAGAAAGGGAGACAAAAGTGTACTTTACTTTGCACTATATATATGCTGTAACTGCCTTTTTCTCCTTTTATCCAGTTGTTAGGCAGGATTATTTATGAAGCGTTTCCAATTAATAAATTAATTAATTAATAATAATAATGATATGTGTGTTCCCCTTAAATCGATTGAGCAAGTGTTGTCTGGACGTTAATTCCGAGAGATAGAAACGAATTTGAGTAAGCTAAAGTGTTGAAGGATTCAAGCAATCAAGCAAGTGTTCCTATTTTAAGAAAGTATTTTTTTTATTAACTGGAGTAGTCCAGAATCATCACAATCTATTAATTTCTAGTTTTTTGCATACATTAAAATATGAGAAGCCATGTTCTATTTACCAGTAAATGGTATTTGTTTTGTTCGAAATTTCGAATAGAGCAATATAAATTAGAGGTTCCATGTGGGCAATTGGTTCATGCTGTTATTGGCAGAGTGATTTGAATATGGCGAGTATGTAGAAACAGGACTGCTTCATGACTACCGGTTGTTCTGCGCGGCAGATTTCAAACAACCTTTCCTACAATGAAGTGGAGCATACAATACAAGAACAATTTCCTGTATTAAGAAGTACAAATGACTCAAGGCACAAGAGAAACGACTCATTTAACATATGAATTCAAATCTTAGTCCAACTCTTAATCATATGTTCACCGGTATTTACAGAATTTCGATTTAACTTCTAAAATTTTTTTAAATTATAATTTTAAATAAATTAATCGGTTTTATAAATTTTTATTAAGTTAAATAATTTTAAAATTTAAATCTTGTTACAATTTCATATTTTACATCTTTAATTTCATTTTTTAAATTTACATAAATTCTCAATTTTTTCTACCTTACATAGAAATATTTTAAAAATTGCAAATTTATTATCAACATAAAAATAATTAAAAATATAAAATATACATAAAAAATAATATAAACAATATATATATATATATATATATATATATATTTTTTTTTTTTTTTACGCACGTAATATTTTTTTTTTATTATAAAAAAACATATATTCAAATTTTAGAATATTAAAAAAGATATTTGAAGTAAGGTGTTGGAAACACTTTTGGGAGGTGTGGCTCATGCTAAGCCCCTCATTTTTTTTTTCCTTATTCTTCTTTCTTCATACTTTTCGATCCATGTTTCTCTCTCTCTCTCTCTCTCTCTCTCTCTCTCTCTCCCCTGCGTTGACTATATCTCCGCCATAGTCTCTGTCTTCGATACGCCATCTCAGTCACCGCTCGCTTTTCCTCTTTCTCTCTCTGAGCCTCTCTGGTTCGCTTCTTTCTTCCTCTTAACTTGTCGTAGCTGTTTCTTTCTGATTATAGCTATTTTTAATCTTATCGTAGCGTTGACGGTGATGATTAATTGATGTGTTTACTCAGTGTATTTTCATTTCATTTCATTTTTTTTACATGAATGCATTTAACATGCTTGATGAAATGCCTCAATAACATAGTAGGTTCTTCCTGTTCCTATCGTGTGTTTTGGTCCCTCTCGGTTGTTCATGGTGATTATTGTGTAATTTTCTATTAATTGTTTCATACTTTCTTCTATTGCTTATGTAATGTGACATCTATGATTCTTAGTTGCTTGGTTTTGTTTTAGAATTTAATTTCGAGGCACGTGAAACAATTTTACACATATATCCAATGTAAGTAAAAGTAGCTACCTTTTATCTTAAGGAATAGTAATCCAAAATAACAGATGTAATTGTGTCAGTGCATCAAATTTAAATTGTGTTGATCTAATGATTTTATGTTCTATTGTTAAGTTGAATTCTTAGATATAATTTTTAAACTATGTGTTTTTGGTATCAAGCATATGGGCTACGATGCGTAGTCATAGGCGTGACTGATATTGAAATGAATACATGGATCCATTCTTGGGTGTTTTAAGTATTTATGAATGTTCAATTTTGTTGTTTCTTAGAAATTCTGAGTCTGTACCTTGGATTTGTTCCATCATCCTTTAGAGTTGAGTGGCATGATTTGTTCTGTTTCCTCTTGGATGGTCAAAGACGCCTTTGCTATGATTCAACCCACTTATTCAGTTCTTGCTGTATGGACTGTTATTTTGTTGTGTGAGTGGATGAATTAATGAGAATGATGTTTTATTATGAGGTTGAAGAAAGAGGATTGGGAATTGGGATTAGATCGTAAATTGTAGTGTTCATGTTTAACTTGGGAATAATTGCTTATGTTCTAATTTCAGGTTCTCCAGGAGATCCTCCCTCAAGTTTGGCAGCCCTAAGAGATAGATTCGACATAATATTTGTGTGAGTAGACATTCTTTCTATGGTTACTTCTTATGGCACTGTATTATTAGCTTATTAATAGGTACTAATGAGCCTATTAATCCACCCATTTATTAATTAAATGTGTATAAAAATAATAAATATAACATTAGTCAAAATGGTAAATATCTTACATTTGAATTATGAGGTTTTGGGTTCACATTTTAGTAATATACCAAAATATATTTTGTATGGATTATATGGGATAAGGGTATTTTAGGAAAAAAGGTTGTGCACCCAATTATGATCATATTAGTTTTACAATTAACAGGGCAAGCTCTGCAGGTAGCTACCTAGTTATAATTTTTTTTTTAATTGGCAGGTTTTAATTAGATAGATTAGAGAAAATTATAAAATGGATTTGTAAGACGTGTTTTTGTACTTTTGTCCTTTAACTCTTGGAAGCATTGTGTAATTCTGTAATTTGAAACTGAAATGGTGTTTTGTGGGAGAATAATTAGGTTAACAGTAGCTAGCGGCCTTTGACACTAGCATTGGTGATGATGATGATGATGTCATTTGATTGGTCTTTAGAATCTTATGGAAACTCTTATTGCACCTTTTTTCTTGGTTGCTTAACGGATAGAGGAAAGAATATGATGAAAGCATGTGTATTGATTGTGTTGAGCTCTTGGCCTAAAAAAATACTAAACCAACTTTTTGAGTTGCTTTCCTCTCCTGCAATCAAATAGATTTAGTATCCCATCCAATTACTCACTTTTTATTTTCTTCTTTAAAATTAGAGATCTCATGCTTCTTTTGTCCACTTTTCTTCTTCATTTTGGTCAATGTATTTGCTTTCGATTCATTCATTCATTCATTCTTCTTCTTCCAGTGTCATTTGTTAACTGAATCATAAGCATAATTGAAATGGAAGGTGATATATTTGAAGAATTAGGCAATACAACTCAAGTAGATAGTAGAATTCTACAAATATTTCAGAAGAACTTGTTGCAAGCCCAAGATATCTTGAACCAGAACAGGCTACTAATCAATGAGATAAACCAAAACCATGAGTCCAAGAGGCCTGATAACTTGAGCAGAAATGTCGGTTTGATTCGAGAGCTCAACAGCAACATCAGGAGGGTGGTTGACCTCTATGCTGATCTTTCCGGGTCTTTCACCAAGTCTCGGGAAGCTTCATCTGAAGGGGACTCAAGTGGAACATTGAAATCTGATGGAAAAATCAATCAGAAGAGAATTAGATCTACCTGATTAACCATTGATAATTGATTTTGAAAGCAATGAAATCAACATGTTCATTCTAATGCTGGATAGAAATCGTTGGGAAGGACTATGTAAGTACTCTCCAAATTTTTTCTGTGTTCCATATTCGGTTTATGTCTGGAGGCATAGAGCTTTAGTTAATGATCTAATCCCTTGTTAAAGTAGTACCATACAATTGTAATTTCAAACAACTCATTAGCCCCATCCCCCATGAAATGGAGAACATTGGGCCATTAATTCAATTTTCCAGTCTTGAACTTATTTGACATTGCTGATGCTGATATAGTGATTAAATATTTTTGCATTGTTTGATAACATTTGATGGGTTATTCTTAGTTTCATTTTCCAACGACTAACAATAAATGTCATCATTTATTGATGATTGTGCTCTTCATCTAACACACTTCCAGGATTAAAATCATGGGAGGTTGTGTGCTGATCTATTATCAGTTTTCACATAAAATGTTCTACTCATTTGTTTCTTTTTATAGTATATGTTAAGTACTTATAGGAACTTGAACAATCACACCTTAAAAGCTAGCTATCAAGGCGGAAGAACTATTTTCAAATACCACATCAAGCATTTCATATTGTGGGGGTATAGCTAGATTTTATTTCATAATTTGATAACTTCAGGAGTTATTTTTTGCTAAATGTGTTGAAGAATCTTTGTGTCCGAATAAAGAAAGTGATCATGGATAGCCTAACTCCATCTTGGTTCTTGGAAGCCAAACACACCCATATTGTAATTGATCATTGCTATTAATCACATGGAATATGATTGAAGTTGTAAGATATGGATACTTTTTCTTGGCTTTTGGGTGGGGGCAAATGATTGTAGAAAGATTACTAAAAGAAATGAAAGTTGTTGGCATTCTGCCAAAACCTCTAAAAGTAGCAATAAATAATTGACCAAGAATACTAA
This sequence comes from Stylosanthes scabra, assembly GCA_036250425.1. Classification (NCBI taxonomy): domain Eukaryota; kingdom Viridiplantae; phylum Streptophyta; class Magnoliopsida; order Fabales; family Fabaceae; genus Stylosanthes; species Stylosanthes scabra. The sequence continues at coordinate 67,079 of JASCZI010121029.1, read as the reverse complement.
AAGCAAGTGAAAGAAGGGTGTATTCATGATGAAGCCTTTATTTGGAGGCTCATTGGATGCTTATTAGCTTTTAGGATGCAACCCCTATCCCTTCTCTTTTTCATGAGATAACGACTATAGAGCTTTATAGAGGAAACAAGTTTTTGCAACTGTACTTTATAATACAGTTTGAGAAAATTTGTTCTTGAGATAATGGAACATTTTTTTATTTTTTATTAATATAATTTACCCTTTAATGATTATGGGTACAAGTTTAATTTACGTTAAATTTATTAAACTGCTCAAATCATCATAGATCTAAAAATACCATAGACATCGAGTAGGAAAAATTAAAAAGAAACATAAGAGTCTCAAATTATCCGATACAACGTGGCACATTTTTCTATGATTTTTCAATAATGTTACGTGATGAATAAAATTTATTATTTTGGGCCAATAAATTCTTAACTTTTAAATCTTGATAGTATAAAAATAAAGTGTTGGGATAAAATGTTGACAAATATTAATAAAGGGCTTCTAGCATTTTTTTTTATCATAACAGGAGATATAAGCAAAGGTTGAATTTTTACTTAAAAATAAGAAATGTTTTTTTGAGTAAAAGCATAATCTTAGTTATCATAAAGTGAAAACTAGAATAGAATCATCTTTAGGTCAAAGAAATTAGATCCATTATAATATTTTTATATTAAAAAAAAATGAGGATTATATAAATATAAATGTCTGTTCACAACACAAAGGACGAATAGATTTCAAGAATAAATGCAAAAAATGCAATCTTTTTTAGTAATTTTTAAATATTAAAGAAACAAAGGAATTGTATTCGAATTTTGTCTTTTTTTTTTTTTATAAAAATTATTAGAAATTAAAGTATTTATTCACTTGAATATATATCTCAATTCAAAGAATTTACATATGAAGTCCAAAACTACATGACCAACAATTTTCTAGCTATTCTAATATGCATACAAGACATGAGAAAATTAGAAAACAGGAAAACTATTAGCCAACATGCATACATTAACAGTAATGGAGTTAGATGCTATACATTTGGTAAAAAACTATTGATTACATATACTTTCTCGTACTAGAGAATCCTTGCTGTTCAAGTCTACTACAAGTGAAAATGTGGCCATCTCCATTGGTTTAATATGCATGTAAAGTGCTCCACTTACAAAAGTACTTAGTCAACCAGCACAGCACAACTTTACAAAATAAATGTATGTAGTGACCAAAATTGTTGGCCAATATAAATATAAGTTACTGCTCTTTTAGCTTTTCTCATTCTCATATTAAATTATAATATAGTTGTTATTACTTTTTTTGTTCCCTTTAAATTACCTTCCTTTCTCATTATTCAACATGTATAGAGAGGCATTAACACATAAAAGGTTCATTTTCTATAGGATCTAATTTTCTTATTCATTTTTTTTTTTTCATTTGTGTAACTTGTACTCTAATTTTTACTTAGTGTTCGTTTCTCAACACAGCTCCAAAAACACAGGCTTATATTAGACAAAAAAATAATATCATTGAATCTTGAAGAGTATAGGAGACCATGTAGTGCTCAAATCAGGAAAGAGTTACTCCAAGTAGGAATTTCAAGCATTTTGGACAAGATGTTAATCAAAACATTAGAATAGAAAAAAAAAAAAAGGGGATACCGGATACACATGATCACTGAAATCATTGATTGGGTTTCTCCATCAAGGTTGTCAAACATTGTTTCCAATCTGAAACTTGATTTTGGCCATTAGCCACCTCAAATATGAATCCAGATTGTGGGACACAGTCCAAGGCTTGTACACAAACAAAGGCAGCATCTTCTTTGCTAATACTCCCACTAGCTGCACAACCCTGTTTAGTGCATATCAAATGAAGTTCAATGCCATGCTAACACTCCTTTATTAAATAGGAAACTGCCATTATCAACTGTCAAAGATTTGAATGCATACAATTCTAGTCATAAAAGATATAAATTGACTTGATACCCATCAAAGGCTGGATTAATGTTAAAACTATCCGAATCGTACGACAAAATTACCTTTTAGTCAATACTTGTGTTATATGCATATATTTTCTTGTACCTTACTCAATACTTGTATCATACTGATGCAACATACACAAATTCTAACCCATTTAGTACCTCACTCTGAAATTACTCAAAGACTTCACATATTTCCAATAAAGGATGATAATGAAATTTAATACAAAGTGGACTGCTAACATTAGATAAAAAACAAAAACAGCATTCCCAGAAAATGTTCTAATAACATGTAGCATGTGTTTTAGGAAGATGTTTTGGGTAAAGTGTTGTATGTACCTGGTCGAAGGTAAAGCCGTTATTTCCACCAGCTGTATCTTGAAATGCACCGGTCCTAATAATGGTGTAAGGAATCCCTGAGTTCTTCAACACTGATTCATCTTGTTCAGCCAATTTCTTTGCGTTGCTTTTCATCATAGATTGGATCCCACTTTTGCCACTATAAACTGACAACTGCTACTTTGTTAAAAAAGCAAGCCAACAAATAAAGACTGTTCTTCGTTTTCTTCAACTGAATGTAACCTTGAGAACAGTAATGCTTTTCCTATGACTCAAAGTTGTTGCAGTAATTAAGTTTCATAAATGATATTTTATGGTATAAGAAACAAAATCTTTATCTGTATTCATATCAGATACGAATACCGAATACCGTACCTACCTGCACCTGTGCAACTTAGACCCATACAAAATACATAAAACCCACACTTTTATTATTATAATTTGAAATTGTTAGAAAACTTTTAGCAGTAGAAATAGCATTACTAGGGACTAGGGAGAAAAAAAGGGTACCTGTGATAAGAGGATTATATGTTGTACTCCTTGAAGGCTGCTGCCAACATTGGAAAGAAAACCCTCCTGAAAAACAATGAAATAATTCAATCATTTATCATTTATCAACATTGTTCTACATCACCAACTGCTTAACTTGTTCTCCAAGTTACCAGTTACAACTCAGTTTCTAACTGCTCCTAACAGAGTAACTAAGTTCAAAGTTCAAACTCCTCTAACTAACTTGTTCACTGCATAACAGATTATTCGTGTGATCAGCTCATGTGATAATGTGAGACAGAATATACAAAACTCATCTGGCTGTGGCAACAGAGACATAGGCACACAATTTTTCAGTTCCGCTAATCATGGGGACAAAAGATATCCATCTCCATCTCTGTCTTTGTCACTATAAGTGTAAAACTTAGTGTTTATATTTTGACACTAAAAAAATGATCAAGTATTGTTGTTCAAATTTTACAAATGCAAATGAGTTATTAAGGTGTGCATACATTTGGGCATATAATTGTGCGAACTCCTCTTAGAGCTTTCTTGAGGAATCGATTGTCACTTGTATCACCTACCATGGACTGTTCCCAACAAATATCATGCAATAAGTAAGTAATAATAATGATTAATTAAGGAACTACAAAAAAAATTTGGAAAAAGAAAAAGTTATTAACTTTCATCCACCTCAACATAAGTTCCAAATGCTTCAAGCGCAGCCCGTTTATCCTTCACCAGTGCCTTTATTCGAGTTCGCTTCACAATTAGTGACAATATCACCATCTGTGTAAAACCCAGAAAACATGACTCAAAACAAGGCTCTAATTCCTTTTTATTTCTAAAAACTCCTCCGATTAGAACACTAACTTCTCCTAAAAAATAACTTTTAGGGAAAATGAACATCTTCTAAACAGATGGAAGAAGTTAAGATGCATTTCACCAAACTAGTTAGTAAAATTTTCCCTTTAATATAAGTTAATCAGGACAATGGATACAACATATTCTGATTCAAGAAAATTGTTCTTGAATCAAAATTACAACTTTTTTTTTGGGTGACTTGAATTACAAGTATGTGATATATCAATAATCAGGCAAAGCTTGTATATAATAACAATAATTAAAAAAAAAAGTGGGAAGCAGACCTGACCCATCTCACTATCTCCATCTGTTACTAGCACTGCATCCCTGATTTCATCTTCTGCATTGGTACAATTGTGTGATAACAAAATTCCAAAACAAACAAACAACAACAACAAAGCCTTGCCAAACTAGTTGGGGTCTGCTACATGGATGAAACGACGTCATTGAGCTCTATCATGTATCATGTCTACAGAGAGACCGTTTACTATCAAGTTAATAAGATTAAAACTTTGAAAAACGTAGCCCTCCAAACAAAATACTTTTTGGGAGATTTTATCAAGTGCTATTCAACAAATCAACATTACTATGTTTGTATTTCTTTCTTACAGAGGCTAAATTAAATTGTCAACAGTCAACAACATAACATTTTGGGAGCTAAATTAGTAATACACTCAAAGAAAAGAAGATAAACTCCTAATTATAAGTATTAATGGATCATTAACTTACCGGGATAATCATCATCCTCATAATCTTCTGTGTTAGTGTCATCTTTTGAAAGGAGATCAGGTGCACCATACCATTTCCTTAATTTTGGACCCCCTACAAATCAATTATTACATACAATACTACACAAATT
>JASCZI010121029.1:51685-62417 GCA_036250425.1 Stylosanthes scabra | reverse complement strand
ATCTCTATATATATATATATATATATATATATATATATATATATATATATATATATATATATCACCTTCGATGTAATCGAGAATTTGGTCGAAAAAGGTGAGGTTCTTCTTCTTGGCATGGCACACGAGAGAAGATGAGTAATCTCTGTTGAAAAGGAAAGAAGAAGAAAACGGTGTGGTTGAAGTTTGAGAATGAAAAAGAAGATGGCGGTGCCTTTGGAGCAAAAGAATGGAAGAAAGCTTAGCAGCACACAGCAACGCCATTGTTGTCTCTTGGCAGTGGCACACTCCCTCCTCCAACCGTTGCTTCCCGCTTGAAAGGATAACACTCTGCAATTCCCTAAAAGCCCTCACTAATTTCTATTTCGGATTTTTTCTTCTTTGCTATAAGTTTAAATGTTTAATTTGATTTAATTTTACTGCTATTTTTTTTTATTAGTTATAATTCTAGCTCTGCTATTAAATATCTAACCGTGACTAATAATATTTTTTTTTATATTTATTCTTAAAGTATAATTCATCTTCTTCATCATTGTCATTCTTCATCATTATCATAAAATCATTTTTCTTATCTTTTCAAATCTACTTTCTAATCTACTTTCTACCGGAGGACGCTGTCATCATCTCTTCTTCTTTCTCACCTTAACATCGATATCATCGTTCTAACTTCTACAAAAATTCGTCAAATTTTCATATTTGGTAAGTAGTAATAGTGGATGATGGTATATATAAAAAAAGGATAAAATTTAAAAAAAAATTAATTATACGTTGACTATAAAAAAAGTTAACGATAATGATAAATTTAAAACAATTAAAAAATATTATGATAAAATTAATTTTCACAAATTTTAGAAAAAAAAAATATGTTTTATATTTCTTACCAATAAAGTGAATAAAGTAAAGACGTAATTTATATGTGTCTTTTTTTTTTCATTCGGGTCTTACTTATTTAATTTGTTTAAAATTCTATATTTTGTTAACAAAAGTGCTACGGAATTAATATTAAGGAGCCATTAGACTGCATTTAAGAAACTGAGACTGAAAGACTGAGACTAAATTAAATTTGTGTATTATGTTTAGTTTATGATATACAAAATTAATTGTATCTCAATATCCTATTTAATTTAGGATAAATACAAAAATTAAAATAAATGAAATAACTTAAATATCCTTATTATTTAAAAAGTAAATAATATCAACAAATCCATTTCCCAATTTCCCAACCCATCCCTTTTCCCAATGCCTTCCCCTTTCTTTTCAACACACAACCCAAAAACAATTCAAAATTCTTTTGTTCTTTCTTTTCCTCCCATTATTCCAAAGGCTAGAGTTTATATAAACAATTAAACTTCTGTGCAGAATCAATCCTTCCTAAAATCTTACTTTTATTACCTTTTTTGTGTGCCGAAGAATGCTTGCTTTTGGAAGAATGCTTGCTTTTGGAATCCATGGATGTTCCTCTTTAATTGTAGCTACATAATTCATTCCTATTTCCTTTTGATGTGTTGACACATTCCTAAAACAACAACAACCACAACCACCTTCTAAAAGTAGTGGTTGTTAGTGTGGTTGATAGAAGCAAGAAAAGGGATGCTGCTGTGGTGGTGGATGGAGAAGACTGCAATAATGAATAGTGTTGATATGGTAGAGACAGATGAGTTGGTGAAGATGATTGAGGAGAGAGACATGAGTAGAACGAAAAAACATATAAGTGATTTGTGGAATTTTTAAAGTTGGACAATGGTAACTTTGGAAACAAAAGTTATTAAAGTTTCGGTACCAGTGCCTCTGGAGGACTGAAAATACTGAAATTTTATTTTCAGTCTCCGTCTAATAAACACAATATTGAGTCTCAGTCTCTCAGTCTCAGTTCCAGTCCCTCTTACCAAACGCTACCTTAAGGAACCAATAAGTATAATTAGGAATTATCGTCCGAAACTAAAAATAATTATCATCCGAAACTTAAAAACATTACCATCTAAATATAGTATAATTATCATCCGAAATTCGCACTCCTTCTTACCTTGCAACTTGTGTTGTTTCAATTTCCATCTAACCTGACTCCATGCCCAATCTCGCTATCACTTGCGCCGCACTCTCCGCTGGTATAACCTCGTGCCCTCGACATCGACGGCGCACTACCCACTTTTACGCAATTACGCTGCCCCGCTGTTGTCCCCTCTTATGCCATTGCAGGTCTCTGCGTTCTTTTCTCCACCCTCTGCTACGCCGAGTTCACCGTCTATATCAGATTTTATAGGGTGTTAGATTTTTCTTCAAGGATCTATAAGGAGGGCCTTGATCTTAGTAGTGGACGGAAGAGCGAGGGTGAAGAGAGAAGGAATATGAGGAGGTGCGGGTGGCGGCGACGGCGACGGCGACGTGGATGGAAGTGGGGTGGACAGAGAGAGAAGGGGGCTAGGGTTTCTTTTGGCTCCCATTGACTCCATATACTATAGGCTTCTTAAACTTTTCCTTCGCCAAATAGACAATTCTGAAGAAAAAAGAAAGGTTTATTTTGTGAAACTTAATTTAAAAACTTATATGAACACTACAATTACAATAATGATATGATTAGAAGACAAATTATTTTCACTATTTTAATCAAGAGTGTGAAACAATTTAAAAAATTTAATTTTTATATACCGATAGCTTAAAATATTTTACATATCTATTTAATTACATATTATTATCTTCATAAAAATAATTATTTTTTGAACAATGCTACGGAATCAACATTAGGGAGCAATTAGGGAGCCAGTTCAATTAAAATTTATCATTCAAAACTAACCAAAGTTATCCTCCGAAACTAAAATATGTTATCATCCGAAACTAATACAAGTTATCATCCGAACAGATTACGATTAACATCCGACCATCACCACCACCACCACCACCAACACTACCACAATTAGAATAGCTTATCATCCGAAACTGTCCAAAATTATCATTAAAATTATCATCCGACCACCACTACCACTGACACCACCACCACCAACAACAACAACCACACCACCACCACAACAACAACCGCCACCACAACAACAACAAAAAAGAAGGATGAAGAAGAAAGAAAAAAGAAAAAGACACAAATCTGCGACGACGACGCGAAGAGAAAGGTGGAGACAGAAAAGGAAGGTGGACACAGTCTACGACGACGACGCGAAGACACGACACTTGAATCGCCTCGTCACGGCGGCAAGGGTGGCATTAGGAGCGGCGTGGGTAGTGGTGGTGACGCATTCTTCGATTTTGATTCTCGGGTTTCCGGAGCTCAACAATGATAGGAGTAAAATCGACGAGGCTTGGCGGCGAGGTGAGAAGAAGAAGACGCGGATGGTCGACGCGACATGATTGAGTTGCGGGTGGTAATGGCTTCTTCATAGAGAAGAGGCGACGACGCGAGTGGGCACTGACAGGGACGAAGAAGAAGAGAAGGAGGAAAAGGCAGTGGCGACGGCGCAAGTGACCGTGGCGGAAGAAAGGCGAAGAAAAAGAAAAAGAGGCGGCGGCATGATGGCAACGACAGTGGGTAAGAAGAAGGGGGCTAGGTTAGAGTTTCCTCATGTACTTCCATTGGCTCTCTAAACCTCGTGTGCTTTTTAACGTTATGTGCTCTTAATAGACTTTCTCTTATTTTTTACATTCAACACATAAATAATCAACCCAAAAAATAAACGTAATTAAATAACTTTGTAAGTTACATGTTTCACAGAACTTTAAAATTAGAATATCTATGTCACTATGTGCCCTGTTCAGTGTTTAGTGAGTAAAAAAAAAAAAAAACCGGAATCAAGGTGCGGAAGTGAAATGCAATTGAGAGTAATTTGGAGTCCGACGCTGAAACTGAGTTCAGTCAGCGAACCCGAAAAGCAGACCTAAAAACCACTCTCACCACCACTCACCAACGCACGAATTTGCCAAAACAATTCAAATCAAATAAATTTCACTCTCACTTCAACTTCCAACTTATTTTCCTTCATCTCCCTTAATTTCTTAGCTCTGAAGTTTCTTCTCTAACGATTCGTCTCCCCAAACACTGCTTCACCTACTGAGTCGACTCGCTCATTCACTCTATGGTGAGCCAAATTTCCCCTTTTTTTTTTTTTATCTTTCATCTGAGTTGCTTTCAATTAAGTTTTTAAATTTTAAGCAATCCCAAAATGCTTATTCCTTTTGGGGGTGTTATTATCCTTGCTGTTTTAGTATTTGACTTTGGGTACGATTTTGTTGTATGTTTGTTTCTATAGAATCAAAATTCATATTGTTTAGATGGTAATTTTGTGCGTTAGTCTTCTGGGTTATGATTAGTTTTACGAAAAGTTTCAATTTTTGAAGTTCTACTGCCAATTTTTAGTTAGTTTCTTGTGATGCATGCTGTGCTTGTTTTATATGAGGACAAATAGTAGAGGAATTTTATTTCATCCAAGTTTTGTTTCTGCTAGCTGTTAATTGATTTTTCTTTATTACTCTCTTTCTTGCTATTTTCAGAAAGTGTACTTGAGGTGCATGTGGTTGATATTCCATGGAAACAGTAGTTGCAATTGAGGATAATGATGATGGGAAGCTTGAAGACATTGGAGTTGATAGAAGTAGCTTTGCCTTGTCTTCTCCAAAGCAGATTGCCAACCCAGTTGTGTACAAGCTCGTCCGGGTATGCTTTCATTGTCTTTTTCTTACTGCTTTAAGGTTTTCTATTTGTGAATGTGAATTTGGGTTTGCAAATTATTGTTAGCTTTGCATTTTTCAGGTGTGGGGAAAGTTTGCAACTTTTTAGTTTATGAGTTCTTGGAAAAACGATCAAGATGAACGGAGTTGCTATGGTGGTACCTGGTGTTCTTTTTTCAGGATACTAGTACCCTCTTATGAGTTTTCAAACGTTTTTTCTCGGCCTTTTTATGTGTGGGTGTGGGTATTTGTGTTCCTCAGTCTTGTAATGCACCTGTTTGCTACATTAAAGCCTTGATGGTTCGCGTTTTTCTCAATTTTAATGCACCTGTTTCTATGGCATCCATGATTGTTTGTTACGTCAGCTGCTTCACTTTTTGTTTGCCTGCTATTTACAATTGGAATTGTTATGACTTATCGATGTGATACATTTTTCTGTACAGAAAGGCCCTGGGATCTCTTCAACAAAATAACTTAACCAAATGGTTTTCCATCTTCCTTTTCTGGTCTAGTTGTTATTTTATGAAATCACAATCTTCAATTTCTGCTTAACTACTTTTGCTTGAGTTAATTAAACCAAACTTCTCTGAGGTTTGGTTAAATTGCCTTAACCTGCCATAGCTTTCTGCAATGAGTGAAATTAAATGCTGAAATTTGAAAATGGATTGTGACAATGTGTTAGGATTCTGTTTTATTAAATGTTTTGAATGATGAACTGCATATGTGTTTGATTCATCTGCAAAATCCTCTTCAGCCATTACACTTCCATTCTATCACCTGAACCACATCAAACTGGTAACTTCTATGCTGATCTGATCTGGTTTTGAAAAACTGAGTGATTTTCAATTTTCCTTCTCTTCTTCATGCTCAGCGAAAAATCATGTTCAGATCAACGTCTTGCTGCATTCACTAGCTGATGTTGCCATTGTCATCACTATTTCCTTTGTCCATCAATGTCTTGACCAACTACATAGCTACATGCCTTCACAAAGAGTTGAGGATGGTGGTTGGGGCCTTGGGGGAGAGGGGGGTGTTGGGATTTAATTTGTTGAGCTGAGGGGTGAGCAAGATATTGCTGTGTTTTTGGTGTTATGTGGTATAGATTGATTAGTGTGCTTTAGATATAGCTTCCTGAACTTTCCCTGTATGGCTAATATCACTGATGGTTATAAAACGTTTAATGTTGATACTGAAAATTGATGCTGTGTTTTTTTCTTTTTAAAATTGTTGTCCATGTCATGTTAATTGCTGTTGAACCTTTGGTGTATGCACCATTGATGCACACCCAACTAAAGGTGAAGGAGAAGGATAGTTGAAAATTAACAACTGATTGTGTTTCTATCTCTATTTTCGGTTATTTATAATTCTGTCTAGGATTAGTTCATGATTTTCTTGATGTCTAATTTAATCTTTAGGTTGAAGGTGATGGGAGGTTAGTGCCTGCAACAGATGATGAAGTAATGGAGATGGAGGATTTTCTTGAGCATGAAAACAGTGAAATGCGTGTTGTTGCGGACACTGGGCAAAGTTTGGAGTGCATATCAATTGAAAGATCATCTTCTGGGAAACTTCGATTGGAGTGTCCAAAAGGTATATTCTCAATCTCAGTTGTTTGACCAGCATATTGGCTCATTTTCAGTTGTGGTTACATAAACATAGCTACTTGTTACTATAGCCTTAAATCTGCTAAAATCACAGGTTTGAGTATTTTTCATGCCTTATTCTGCTTCTTATAGTAGTTCAAAGAATAAATTTTTTGTGTTGGTGCCTTTAATTGCAATATTGTATTATAGGTAGCCTCTGTTTCCACCCATGGTTAATTTGCAATTGGTTTTTTTCTGTTGTAAAGGTGCTATATGGCTGAATTTGTTTCTCACACATAGTTCTCGAAGTTTTTGTTACTTAGACACTCAGTTTTCTTGTTATTCCTTCCTGTAATTTTTTTATTTGCTTGTTCTTAACTTTACCTTTTCTTTTCTAATTTAAAATGCTGTCAGATGTTCTTATTTGTAAATATATGGCCTTAACCTTTCTGACATGTTAGGCAAGTGCCATGGGCGAACTTATTAACTTCCCTTACCAATGTATTCTACATATTTTCTGTGACTAATACCCTTTCCATTTCACAACTAGGCACTGCCGATGCAGATTTTGGGAAACTAAATGCAAAATTACAGGTATTGGGATCTCTTTTGATTTCCTTCTCTATTTCTGTCTTTCTCTTTGAAATCTAGATTCCTCTTCATTGCTTATTTTGCGTTTGATTCCAACATCCTTTTTAAGTGCTGCAATTATGTTTGTGCATTTTGGGAAACATGGTGCAACTAACTTGATGCTTTCAACCATTATCTGTGTGCCTCTTTTTCAATACAATCTTTTGGTGCATACTTAAGTAGTTATCTGTATAGTCCTTCCTTTTGTTTAACTATGCGAATAAGATGTGGAACAAATGATAAGCTATTAGCTTACTTGATTTTAAACATTTGTATGGTATTTGAGGGAAGCTATTTCCTGTCATAAAAACAGTTTTTTATAGGGTACACTTAGAAAGCTTGTGTTTCAAATTTAATGGTTTTCCTTTAGAAAAATAATAGTTTTCTCTCTATGTATTTTTTTAATTGTGCATCAAATTTTATTTTTAATTTTTCAAAAACTGAATTCGAGAATATCCTACCATATTTTAATAATTTTTCTTAGCTTCGAAACATTTATGTAGTAATCGCAGCAAACTGTTGTTCTGCATAATTACATTTCTTTTTTTCCATTTGTTTAAATGTAGGATTGATCTGTACTTGATATTTCTGATTCAACGAGTGACTTCTTATATTTACTTTTCGCCATGTGGCTTGTAACCCTCCTTATTGTATTCTAGTAAAATTCCCCCTCCCCCTTCCCCCAACACCTGCCCAAAATGAAAATTGATAATTTAGTGAGCGAATAAAATAAAATAATGTATCTAATTAAGAATGATAGCACTAATTGATGATACATCAGTGTGGTGGTACTACAGCGAAAACTATGCTGAATTTACATACACTGCAAGAAAGAATTTAAGATAAAAATAGGTATATTAAATGATTTTTCTTCCCTCATCAAGAGTATTTATGTGAAAGTTTGGACTCAAGTCTCTTAGTTTCAACTTTTCTCTTTGAAATGTTTTATTGTTGGTGATCTTATTTTAGAGAGTGGCTCATGTATGATTTCTTGTGAAAGTGGTCTAATTATTTCAAATATTCTTGAATTGGTCTGCGCTTTCTCTCTTTTTTTGCTGTATGTCTACAAATCCCATTATTATTAATTTTGTTTCTAGAATCCTTCTTGACCTCAATTTTTTTGTAGTACATTGAGCAGATGTTGCAAAAGGTCAAACAAGAAGAGAGACTTCGATTGTCTTGTGAATCACCTGTTCGTTCTTGTGCAAAGAAGGAAAGCCAGTGTTCTGTTGATAAATTTCCTGTCATGGTTGAGAATAATCAATCCGATACTCCACACCAGGAAATTCCTTCTTTAGCATCAAGCTTAAATTATACTCATAGTAATCAATCTGGGAGTGTTGATCAGTGTTCCAGACCTTCAGAAGGAGTGATGGAAAGTGGATCATCTGCTTCTGCTGTCTATTCCGCTTTAAACCCCGATTTTTCAATGTTTGATGGAGAAATATGCTTGGACAAGCTATCCATCAGAGAACTTCATGAACTGTTTAAAGTAACTTTTGGTCGGGAAACTACCGTGAAAGACAAGCAGTGGCTGAAAAGGAGGATTGCCATGAGTTTAACAAACTCGCATGATGTTTCAGCAACAACGTTCATTATTAAAGATAACAAAATAATGAGAAAGTGTGAGGACAGTTCTGGAAATGGAGATTCTGAAAATGTAATCTCCATGGACAATCCAGCTGGAGAAGCAGATATTAACTTCAAGCACTCATCTGCTTTGGAGGGTTGTGTAACTGAAGATAATCAAGTTGTTTCTGAAATAAAACCTGGAAAACATGATATGGAAAATGGATTGAGAGTTGAGGATCACCAAAGAGCTGCAAAAAGAATTCGGAAGCCCACCAAGAGATATATTGAAGAGCTCTCTGAAACTGAATCTAGAGAGCCCAACCCCACAACGATGTTAAGTTCGAGTAGAAATTTTGGACCTGGACTTTCTACAACTTCATATGTGAGGCTTTCTAGGGATACTTGTTCAGAGATGAGAACATTTATCACCAGGGTAGACTCACTAGGAGGTTCTGATGTTCAAGTTCCTTGTGTTTCTCGGGTTCGAAGAAGTCATCCAAGGAAAGATATTACATCACTTACGGTAAATGACACTGTTTCATACTTGATTATATAAAAGCAAGACTTAGTTTTAACTTTATCTTCTCCATAGCGTGGTTCATGCTTTGTTTAGGGTAAACAATCATGCTTTTTTGTAAGATAAACTAGGTAGTACACCTAAGAAGTTAGTACATTTTGCATCCCTGAGAAAATGTCTCTTTCTTGCTGTGAAATTTCCAGCATTTTTGTACCCTTTTCATGTCTTACCGGCAGTTTCCTATAGTTCTATAAACTATTTATTTTCTGACTAATATAAACCATTACAACTTTATTTCAGAAGTTCCTTCCAATTGACGTGGCCAAGGATGCAAAATTAGATAATAAGGCTCTTGGAGAAAATGGTTCTTGTGCTGCTAGTGAGAATCCAGAAAAAGTCCTAAAGGCAAGATCCACACCTGGAAAGTTTCAGCCCATGAGAGCAACTGAGACTTTGGTAATAATTGTAGTTTTTCCTTTTCCGTTACATTCTATTTTCTTTATACATTTTCCTTTTCCACATTGCCTTATTGAAGTGTTTCGGAACTGGCCTTTTATGGTTTTTGGAGGGTCTTGGGTTTGCCTATACATTTACATCATTAAATCATTTTATCCTCACTGAATTCAGAGATTTCGCAATTGTAAGAAGCAATGATTTGTTTCCAGTCCCTAGTTTAAAAGTAACTCGAAAATAATTAGAGATTTTCTTTGGGGGATTGGGATATGGTTACTTTTTACTTTCTTTTGTTGCTTTACACATGTTGTTTTCAATATTGTCTCTTTATCAGATTCTCAAAGCCATTCGTGTTCTTTATTACGTACTTTATTCACTTAGTATTTAGTTTGGTTTTGGTTTCACTGTGAGGATGCTTTATCCTCTTTTGTACTCATGTCCTCTCTCCTGATTAAATTTATTAAATTCCCCCTATGAAATTGCAGATATGCCATTTTTTTTTAAAATTCAATATCATACCATAATATAACTCGATTTGTTATTTTCTTCTTGTTGGTTGATGTCTAATATACAGCCTTCTTCTGAACCTGAGAAAGAGCAGCAGCTTCCAGGAGTAAGCACAAACGAGCCACAGCAGGAATCAAGGACGAAAAGGGCGGATCCACCCAGCCATCCTTCAGAGGACAATATAGTTACTGTTCCCACTGCTAAAGGTGGAATGAGGAGGAAACATCATCGCGCGTGGACTCCGGTCGAGGTAATGAAGTTGGTTGATGGTGTATCGCAGTGTGGCGCTGGGAAGTGGTCGGAGATCAAACGGCTCTCATTTTCATCACACTCATATCGTACCTCTGTTGATCTCAAGGTAAGCAGTTTTGAAGTCTGGTCTTGCTAAGGCTAGTCAGCAAAGTACATGGCTGGGTTTTGTTCAGTCACTATATTGCGCTGAAAATGGATTTGCTTTGCAGGACAAGTGGAGGAATTTGCTCAAGGCTAGCTTTGCGCAGACCCCGGCAGATGAAGGGGTAAGTTTAACTATTAAATTAGGAATTTAAGCCCAAACTGTAATTTCCTTGTTAATTTGTTTTCTTGACACAGATGAACGTGCGGAAGCATGGTACGGCTCCAATTCCTGAGACGATTTTGGTTCGAGTGCGAGAGCTTGCAGGGATGAATTCTCAGGCACCTCCAAATTTTAGCTCAAGAAAGTTGGTAGCTGGTGCTGGGAATGCACACGGACATAGATCAGGGTACTTGTAGTCCTAGTATTGTAAATAATACCAAATCACTCATCAAGCTACCCAAAAAA
>JASCZI010121029.1:9064-39204 GCA_036250425.1 Stylosanthes scabra | reverse complement strand
TGTTTGAACATGGGATAATGGGGAAGGGAAAATCTAGCAGAATAGTCTGCACCAACTAAGCTAACCCTAGTTGGCAACATTGAATAGTTATATGGCAAGAATATTTGTTAATATCGATGTTGGATGATAGATAATATTACACTGGTGTATTACTAGTTTGTCTGTGAGGAACCTTTTTCAGTTGCATGGGGTTTTTTTTATTTTTTATTTTATTTTCTATCCTCCATATGTGTCAAAGCTGATAGTATTCATGCAAATTTCTGAAGGATGCAGCGGAATCAGCCAGAAAAGCTGAAGCATCGAGGAAACGTGCAGAGGATATTGCTGCAGGAACAGTCCCGATGAATGGCAGGGAGCTATTTCTGCATGAGCCTTGGGTCTTTGATAACTCACGTTATTAAGATTTCAAAAGCTGGTTATGATCATGATTTGATTACTTGTTTTATGAATTAGTGTCTTCATTTACGCTTGTACTGGGAATGCTATTCTCTGAGATGTTCATATCTTTGTCATTTTGTGCATTAGTTTTATTTGATCTTACCTTCCATAATCTGTTTATGGAGCAATACATGTCTGGAATCTAAATTGTGTTCAAACTATAGCAGTAAAGATTCTTCTTCTTCACACTTTAATGTTAAAATCTTATCTTTGTACTACCATGAAAATCACAGAATTCTAAAATATTTCTATAAATTGTTCATGGTGTTTACAGTTGAACAATGGAAAGCCATTGAATTGCAGACTTCACTCTTCACCTTTATGATTGATTGATATTTTCTGTTGCTATTTAATATCGATTTCATGAATTAGATTATTGTATGAAAAAGAAAAATGATACTTAGAATTACATAAAGCACTGGACAGGTTCATATACAAAATGGTTAATGAAGTTTGTGAACTTCAATGACAAGACTATGTTTAGTTTTGGCCGAACTGATTCTTCAATTAGAAATGTAAAAAGAAAATTAAGACTTAAAGAGGAGGCGTTTGCCAATTCTGATTCATTAGTATTCAGTGTAATTATGAATGTGACAAGATCATATGTCAATTTGCCTTCAGCTTCACTAAATAGAAGGAAGTCATAGGAAACTAGAATATTCAAAGCTCAAATGAGATATACGAGTTAATTAATAAACTGTCTTTTTTTTTTTTTTTTTTCCTTTTGAGAACACAATTAGTAAGTGTGCAAGTATTTATTTTATGTGTTTTTTTTTTTTTTTAGAATTTTGTAAATAAAAAGTAAAAATGAAAGCTAAAAATAGAAAATAGGATTTTATTGCTTTTAGTATTTTTTCCTTTAATAAAATTGAAAAATAGAAAATACTAAATTGAAAATAAAAAATTAAAGGTAGATACTACAATAAATATTTTAAAATTATTTTCATATGAAGATTTTTCATTTTAATGATTGGATGGTAAATTTAATTGTTAGATTTTGGTATGTTATAAAAGTGTTGTTATTTTTTTCTCTTGAAAATATAATATTTGCATTTTTATAGGAGTAGTTGCAAAAATTAAAACACAATCCAAAGGTAAACCAAATGTACTCTAAGCTTTTAGGCCAACCAAGTTAATAGTAGTTTATAATTTAACTAAATGTGTACAAAACTAATAAAAATTGAACTAGTTGATATGGTAAGTAGTTTATAATTTAACTAAAACCGTTTGGGTTCAAATTTTGAAAATAATAATTTTTTTATGAATTATATATAATGAATGACATTTTAGAAAAAAAAATTGGACATAGACTCTAAATATTCCCATCAAAAGTGACTATTTATTTGAAGATATTTTTTATACAACAATAATAATTAAAAAATAGTTTAATATACGTGACTAAATTATTTAACATAATACACAAAAATGATTTGGAATTCTAACTTATTCTCCTAATTATCTTTTTAATTTTCAAGTTAGAAAAGTTTGAACTTTTTATTTTCTTAGGCTTTAAAAAAATAAAATATATTTAAATGCTTTAATTTATTAAATATTAAGTATTAAGAAAATAATTATGGGAATAAATTAGATTTATTTTCTTTTTCTTTTTGGTTTCCCACGGGCCAGTTTGGGCTTTTGAGGGATTGTTAGATTAGTGTGCTAAGCTTGTGTTTTGTGGTTAAGAGAAAAGTAAGTGGATACTTGGAAAGTGGCCCAATCTTAAGAGGCTTCACCGGTGGCCCTGAAACTCGTTCGTCACTCGTCAGAACTCAGACCTACACTCTTCCCTCACTCTTCTTCACTTCCATCTCTCTCTCTCTCTCTCTCTCTCTCTCTCTCTGAGGTTTTGCCTTGCCTGATATCTTGGCTCACTCCTTGTGATTGCACATCTAATTTAGCATAGCTGATAAGCCTTTTGCTAGGTACACGAAATAGCAAGCGAGAATGGGTATCATTGAGAAGATCAAAGAGATTGAAGCCGAGATGGCTCGCACTCAGAAAAACAAAGCTACTGGTACTCTCTCTTTCTCCTACTTCCATATTTTGTTATTATCATCACTCATAATCATATCAAATAATGCAAACAAGGTTTTAGTTGATTTGAATTCCTTGTTCCGTTTTCGTGATAAATACACAGAGTATCATCTCGGGCAGCTCAAGGCAAAGATAGCAAAGTTAAGGACACAATTGTTGGAGCCTCCAAAAGTATTTCAAAACACTCTTTCTTTCTCTCCTTTTTTTTTGTTTTCCCCTCTATTTACTGCTTTCTGCTGTTATTAATTTAATCAGTTAATTATTTTACATTTACTTTTTAAGTTCAATATTTGGTTTTCCTTCACATGATTAAGTTTAAGACATGATTCTTATTGACTTATTGTCTTTTAGCAAATCTCTTTGACTGGTTTTAGTATAAGAGATTAGGGTGACTGTTCTTTAAAGTATGAGGTCTGTTGTATTTGGAATTTTGGATCCTGAATTCATATTGCTTCTTTCTATCACTATACTACTGTATGAGTATACATATTAAGTGGAGATGAATATCAGATTCCAAGGGAGGGGTATTTAGTGCTTAACTCTGCCTATGTACTTCGTTGTAGTCGAAGGTGCTAAATTGACACCTGAAGCCTAAGCAATAAGGTGGGGGTGCTGCAAGGCCTCAAGATTTTACACCGGCTCTACAATTGTCTCTTTAATGAGGCATTTATTCAACGTATTCGACTCCTGCATCGATTTGTTGATGTGCTTGCCTGCAGTTGGAGAAATTTTGTTAAGACTATGTTAAGGGATTTTGTAAGGTTAAGTTAGGAGCCAAGAGCTCAAGACTACAACGAAATGGTCAAGCTCAATTCCTAGTGTCGAATAGGTTGATTCACAAGTCTACAAGGTTGAAAAAAGAGATATAGACCAAAGTGATGAATATTATGTAACTATATTTAATTGCAATTCTGTGAAGGCATTTTTTAGTAAGATCTTGGAAATTTTCGAAATTCCAGGGCTGCCAATTCATTTACCTAAGTCATAATGAAATCTTATCTTTTCCTGCACAAATGAAACATTGTAAAATGCTTTAACCCAAGAATGTATCCATTATTGCTAAGTACTGAAGTTTAGAAATGTCTGGAGGGTGAATCTTTTAATTTACTTATTATTTTCATGTTTAGTTCAGCATGTATATGTTTCTCAATTACTTGTCTGTCACTGTTTGATATCCTCTGGTTCATAGTTTCACAAGCCACTGTTTCTTGTCAAATTATGTAATAGGGCTCTAGTGGAGGTGGAGAGGGATTTGAAGTTACAAAATTTGGCCATGGGCGTGTTGCACTGATTGGATTTCCAAGGTTTGAATTCTAAAATTTCTATTCTCATTAGTTTTGGTTATCAATTTTTTATTATTTTCTTTTGCTATCCAAATTGATTAAAATGTTTAAGTCTTATTGGGCTTTATATCTTAACATGTTTTGTATGTGTGATGGGTTGACTTGCTTTTGCTGTCTATATGCTTAAATTTCTTACATGTTCCCAAGTTCTCACCCTTCCGATGTTTTTTGTTCGTTTTCCAGTGTGGGAAAGTCAACTCTTTTGACAATGTTAACAGGCACCCATTCAGAATCTGCATCTTATGAGTTCACAACTCTGACTTGCATTCCTGGTATTATACACTATAATGACACTAAAATCCAGTTGCTTGATCTTCCTGGAATTATCGAGGGTGCTTCTGAAGGCAAGGGACGTGGGAGACAGGTAAAACAAAAATTTATTGTTTCAATCATTCCTGTAGGCCTAAGGTATTAAGAATTGATAAACAGCATGCAAATAGCGCAACTATCTTATTGCCTAGTACACACCAAAAGAATTGACATGGCTAGTCACTTGTATTTCATGTTTGGTTCTTTCAATGATCTTTATACCTTCTTCTTCCCAGTCAGAAACCATTTTTTTTTTTTTCTTAACCGTGGAAAAGTTTTGATCTGTGAATGCTCTCTCAGGTTATTGCTGTTGCTAAGTCTTCCGACATTGTATTGATGGTTCTTGATGCTTCAAAAGTAAGTGCTGCTTTATCTCGTACTGCAGTCTTTCAACCTTTAGATGTAATTAGTCTTGCTAGTTGAATGCTTAATGTAGATAAGATGAAATGTTAGTTATTGTAGTAAATTACTGCTCTATCTGGGAATAAATACAATAACTAGCCAAGAAGTGATGATCATTAAACATTATCATTTAAGAAATTAACCGAGTTTTTCATTATATAAAAGTTGCTCTGTATCCCCTTAATTATCATTTTGAATATTTTCCAACCCTCTAAATGTAATGTGATTTGCATAACTCGTGCGCTTGTTCTCGAGCATTAGTGCTTCGCCTTCCCTTATGTTGTTTCCAGTTTTTACACCATGTTGCATGTTGGATTGTTCTGAGATAATTTTTTATTTGCTATTTGTACCTTAATTGCGTCAGAGTGAGGGCCATAGGCAAATATTGACTAGGGAGCTTGAAGCTGTGGGCCTGCGGTTGAACAAGAGACCACCTCAGGTATGATTCTAGGCTAGCGGTGTCCCAGAGGATATTTTGGGACTTAAACATAAGCATATATTTTAAATACAGGCTTGAGTTGGGTTTATATATTTTTTTCTGTTTATGACATTGGAGCTTTCTTTTGCCTGGCAGATATATTTTAAAAAGAAAAAGACCGGTGGCATCTCATTTAACAGCACCCTGCCTTTGACTCATGTGGATGAGAAGCTTTGTTATCAGATTCTGCATGAATACAAAATTCACAATGCAGAGGTACATAGCGAACTCTAGTGTATTGTTATTTGAATTTCCTTTCCAACGATGTGAAATTATGGATATATGATGAGCAGTTGTGGTTATTTCCATGATCAATATACACCTGTACTACTGCATTAGTTTGTTTCAATGTGGCGGGGTGATGCGAGCTTCCTTTGATTTCTGCAAACCATGATTTTATTGTTGTGTAAGGCAAACTCTAGCTAAGGCTAAAGCTTAGGTGGAAATCCGAATAATGGCTTCATATTTCCATATCAGCCATGCACACGAGTATTTTGGATTTCAGACGTGGATAATGCAGTTGCGGTGGTGCTGAAATTGACTCATTTGCCAAAGAGCAAACTCAGCAAGGATCATACTCTTAACCACATCATTATAGAGGATTTGACTCTTTGTTAAGGACTGACTGTCTTAAACATTTATGCAATTATGTAGAGTTCCAAATATCATCATTTACTCTCGATCGTTCCTTTTCTTTCTGAGATGTGAAGAAAAGTATTTATATATTAATAAAATGTGAAATGCGTTTGCTTGCAACAAATAATTGATGAATTCCTTATCCCTTATTGAACTTTCCTTTGCATTCTCAGGCTTCCCTGGTAACTAGTAGACAGTAGACAGACTTTTGCTTTTTTATTTTTTTTATTTTGTTTACATGATGATAAGTATAGTAAAATTTAAATGCAGTAAAAATATTACTGAGATCCGATTCTGCTTCTCATTACATATCCGTGTAAAGGGACTTGGACTGACAACCGCTATTTCAGGTTCTTTTCCGGGAGGATGCCACAGTCGATGATCTCATAGATGTCATTGAAGGAAACCGTAAATACATGAAGTGTATATATGTCTACAACAAGATAGATGTTGTTGGTATTGATGATGTGGACAGACTAGCCCGCCAACCTAATTCTGTTGTCATTAGCTGCAATTTGAAGGTAGGTTAATATTCTTAGTGTCACTTGAAGAGTTTGTGACAAGACATAATTTTAACCCTTTATTTTTTAAATGCACTACAACCTAACTATTCCGGAAGCTATATATTATGCTTACTGGGTAATTTTGTCGGTAACGCGAGTTTTTTTTTTTTTTTCCCTTGTAAACAGCTTAACTTAGACAGATTACTTTCAAGGATGTGGGATGAAATGGGTCTGGTTCGAGTTTACACCAAACCCCAAGGCCAGCAGCCTGATTTCTCTGATCCTGTGGTTCTTTCCGCGGTATGTTTCGTCATGTAATATTCTTGCTAAGAAACAGTCTGTCATGTTCTTTATTTTGAAAATTATGTCATCCTTCAGAAATTTCACTTCTTCTGGCACATTATTGTAGGATCGAGGTGGCTGCACTGTAGAAGACTTCTGCAACCACATACATAGAAGTTTGGTGAAGGATGTGAAGTATGTTCTGGTCTGGGGTATAAGTGCAAGGCACTACCCACAACATTGTGGCCTTAGTCATGTTCTTCGTGACGAAGATGTGGTTCAAATTGTTAAGAAAAAGGTTTGGACAGAAACCCTTTATCTTGTTATCTATTTTCTCCTTCATTGATACATCATTGTCCACAAACTTGTGATAATTGGATATTGAACTTGAGGATATATCTCTGATGGGGAGAGTGAACTTTTGATATGTGTATCCTTCAGGAAAAGGAAGAGGGAGGAAGGGGCCGATTCAAGTCGCATTCCAATGCTCCGGCTCGGATATCTGACCGAGAGAAGAAGGCACCACTTAAGACATAATTTTATGAGAAGTGGTTTTTGCAAAGTTACTACAGGCTGAAGAACATATGTCTAAAGCGCTGGACTTTCTTTTTGAGTGCTCTTGCGGCATAGGATCAAGTGCTCCTCATGTGAGCTCTTTGTGAAGTCCTAGGTTGTAGCCTCCCCCATGTGTTGTAATCGCCCCACCCCCGCCTCTTTACTTTTTTTTCTCTTTTTATTTTAATAATAGTTTCTATTTTTTTATGAAGCTTGCATCTGACTTGGAAAAGGAAGTAGAGAGCAAAAGAAACCTGCACTGCATCTTGAAAATTTAGTGTCATATTTCCTTGTTATCACAAGTCATAACCTCCTTTTCTCTCATGATGCTTTGGTTCATTATAAGTAGTCTCAAATACCTATTCAAAGGTGGTCACTGATTCACAATGACAATTGATATCCACTTTATTTTACTAATATTTTGTTAGCTCAACTTTGATTTTGGGTCAACAACTTACAATTATTAAATGTCTATTCTAACCTATCCATTTACAACCCGAGTTCTCTCTTTCTTGCTCATTCTTTGCTGAATATTTGACGTGAAGTTATTAAATATCGTAAGATGATTTGATATGTTTGATTAAATTATTATCTAACGATTTTAAAATATTTTCATATAAAGTTAAAGTTAACTTCATATGAGTTTTTACTTTTTACATCATTATTTCAATCATTTGATCTCTTCCATAATAAAGAGATCGATTAACTTCTTACCAGGATTTTGCAATTTGTTATTTCAATACTTTTTAGTAGATTACAAAAACAAATACACACTAATCTCCATACTATTGGATTTCTATCAAAAGTTTCAATTTTGTTGCACCAATTTGTAAAAAAATTTATACTGTTATTCAATGATATTTATGTGTTTAGATAATTTTTAAAAGAGTAATGCTAGGTAACTAATGAAAATCAGCCAACAAATTAAATTTGATGCTCTATTTTTTTAGGTTTCGTATGTTTTATTTGTAAAAAAACTTATAGAGTTATATATATATATATGTGATTTTCAGAAGTTCTTGATCTATAGATATTATGTTTTGGATGTTCTTCGTTTTGAATGTTATCTTTTTGATAGTGTGGTATAGGATAAAATTCATGGGTCAACAAAAATAATGAAAGATTATTCTTTACAATGTCTTGGAATTGTGGAAACTGAAAAGTTATGCAAAGATAGATAAAAAAATATGGTATTGTATCTAAATTTTGGTGATCACAAAATTGTATGTTAAATTTTTCTTAATTTCTATATCATAGATAATAAAAAATAATATAATATTTGATAATTAGTTCGAATAATTCTGAACAATCTTATTAACTAAAAAACGTCTAATATTCCAAATAAATAACGTTATAATATTTGTACAAACGTTTTTTAAAAATATCTTTCATGAATTCAATATAAAAAATAATTATTTTTCTAATATGATATTATATAATTGAATGTATCTGAATATTTTTTTTAAAAAATATATGTGTAAAAGCTATACTTTCCGCTAAACGTTTATCAAAATTATTTTTTTTAAGGAAAACAATGATATTAATTCAATAAAGTTTTGAGAATGAATAATTTATATTTATTTATAAGAAAATGTGCAGACACAGTCTAAATAACCCAAAATTATTCATTATATTTAATAATAGATGAAATATGAATTGATCATAATATTTTATACATAATAAGGTTTATGGAATTTCTTTTTTTTTTTGTGTGTTAGGTTTATGGAATTTGAAAGTAAAGTTGTTGGTTTTGGAATTTGAATTAACTGTGAAGGATTAATAACACGACAATGCATTAATGATTTAATGCTAGATATAGGGCCATCCGTATTTATGGAATCATATATTTAGGAACAACTATGCTATGGACCTAATATTAGGGGTCAAGAATTATGCACGGAATTAATATTAAGGAGTTATTAGGAAGTCAATAAGTTCAATAGAAATTATTATTTAAAACTGACCAAAGTTATTCTTCGAAACTAAAAATATTAAAATAGATATAATTTATCATCCAAAACAGATTACAATTATCATTCCTAATCCTAACAATAAATCCTCACCAACTCAATTATTATCCGAAACAGTTTCAATTTATTATCCAAAACAGAATACAATTATCATCCGTAACTTCACTACCATCACCACCATCACAAACTGCGATACCACCACAACGACAACAACAAGCACCACCACCTCATCACAACAACAACAACAATACAACCGCAAGAAGAAAAAAAAAAAAGAACGAGGAGAAGAAGAAAAAGCGGCGTCGGCGCGCATTGGCAATGGCGAGATCGCGTGAAGAAAAAAAGACACGGCAGCGGTGGCGTCTTCTTCTGAACGTTCTGCATTGCGAAAAAGAAGAGCCGCAGGTAGCGTCTTCTTCTGAGGTTCTGCATCGCGGCTGAAGAAGAAGAAGTGCGACGGCGGTAGCGTCTTCTTTCGAATGTTATGTATCACGATTTTGAAGAAGAAGAAGAAGAGGTGGTGGAGGAGGAGAAGGAGGAGGCGCGGTGACGGTAGCGGTAGCAGCGGCATGGTGACAATGGCGGTGGGCAGAGAAGGGACTAGGGTTTGAGTTGCTCATATGCTCCCATGGGCTTCAAATATTGTGTGTTTCATAGACTTTCTAGTTTAGGAAAATGGTAATATTACATATACTATTTTATAACACAAAAAATATAAATATCAATATAGAAAAATTCACAAAAACACATTAATACAACATATTAGCATAAAAATTATTACAAGTCTCATATTTATGATGAATATAACCTCTTGAAAATATATAAGTGTGAGACATTTCTCACACCATAAGCTAAATTTTGGGGTTGAGTTAGATCACTAAGCTTAATTCTTCTATAAATTAATAATCACGATCTATTATTTTTAAAAAAGAACCGTACAAAAAAATATATTATTAAAATAAAATAATTTTGTGAGCGACTTATACAGGAATCAAAGATTCAAAATACGTCAGAAATTCTATATTGACGACCATCACACTCCAACGTAGAGTACCGATAGGGAGGGTTTTGCCGCGTGTCAAGGGCTTCAAACCTCGTTCCGCCACTTCCGGTTACGTGGAGTAGGAGCAGCCGCATTGTTTCTTGCTGAAAAGAGATCAGTGCGTTTAACATTCCCTATTCTAATCTGCTTTTTCTGTTCTGCCAATCAAGTTTTTCTTTACTTAATTCATTTCATCACTTTAATTAACCAAGGTAGCCACTACTCTATTCATTGTAAGCAGCTTGAGGGCTTCTGCGCAGGGCTGTCTAACCCGACCCGACCCGAAGCGGATAGGGTTGGGTTCGAACGTTGGAACCAACTCTACCGATCGAGTTCCTCTCTTTTGCACAAGTCACTACTAAGCTCGTACTCCTTCCGATTACTGTAGTTTTTCGCTTTTAGGTTAATTTAAAATCTAATGTATTCGGACAATCTTATTAACCAGATATATATAAAAAAAAAAGCAACGGTTAATTTGAAATTGAGGGAGCAATTCAATTTGCTAATAAAATGATATTATGAAATATGAAATGAATAAAAAAATAGAGTCGGTAGAGCCATGGCAATGACCCATGGTAAGCACAGGAATGTTGTGTGCACATTATTTTTTAACTTTTTGCATCAAGAGACTGGATTGTAGATTTTGTAAAGCAATAGGAAGAATTAGGACAGATTGCAATAAGGGATTTATTGGTTTTATGTTTTTCATTGCTAAGTTTATTGTTGATAACTTGATATCGATTTGCTCATCTGTGAAGGTTGTGTTGGTTTTGCATGGGTTGTGGTATGGTTCCATTCCTATTTCAGGTTGAGAATGGATTCATCCAGTGGAAAGCCGCATGATCATTGCAAAGGGAGTGCTGACACAACCGAAACTGTGAGTGAAAGGCAGGAGGATGTTGATGATGCAGAGGTGCGAGCTTGTTACATGAATCTTTGTCTCCCTTTCAGGATAATGTATGTAGCGCCCTTAGGTTGGGTTAGTGATCATGTTTTGTTAGTTAAAATAAAGTTTTATTTGCTATTACTTATCTAGCATTTTAAAGGTTCCATTAATGAAGACAAATTTGAGGTCCTGTAAATTTAGTAGCATGTCCTAACAGTTGGATTGATGTTTAATTTATATAATTTATGTTGTACAGGGAATGAGAATGTTATTCATGAAAACAAAACAAGAGGATTATGTTGAGTCATGATAGAGACATTAGCACCGCTTTGGGTGGTTTAAGAATAACATGATGGCAACATGTTCTTCCCACTTTGACATACTAGAGTTGTTGTGGCATATGAAAATACGAAGCAAAGTTTTTTTTAGTAACCAAAACTTTTTGGGATTTAATCAGAACACCAATTTGTTGGGGATTCGACGTTTCTAATGATGCACAGGGTATTATTGTTTATTATTATATGCATAGGGCTTGAGGTTGCTATTAATTACCGTATGAGCAAATGTAGGAAAGCGATCTAACTTTCTGTTATTGTTCAGGAAAAATGCTTAGATATGGTGAGTGAAGCCGATGACTTCGACAGGGACAATGTTGACAAGGGTGTAGGGTTGACCAATGGCTTTGTAGAGTTTGAAGTCCTTCGAGCTGAGGATGTCCTACATATGGAGTTTAACAATCCGCAGGAAGCTAGTCACTTCTATAATGAGTATGGGCGAGCTAAGGGTTTTTCTATAAGGCAGGGAAAGAAGTTGAAAAACAGGAAAGGGGAATTTATTCGATACACCTATCTGTGCAACAGACAAGGATTTAGAGACAAGAAGTGGTTGGAGAAAAGTGATCGCAAAAGGGTGCACAAGGTTGTAACCCGTTGCGGCTGTCTTGCCGAAATGAGGATTAAGAGGAGAGCTGGAAGTGGGAAATGGTATGTGTCGCGCTTTGTTGACGAACATAACCATGGGGATGCTCCGGCAAGGTACCCACTGGGACCGGAAAGAGTTGTCAATCAAACTGGCGACATGCCAATGGGAGTGGAAGGAGTTGCCAGTCATACTGGCGACATGCCATTGGGACCGGAAAGAGATGTCAATCAAACTAGCAACGTGACAGAGTTGTACAAAGCCAGAGTTAGTGACCATGTTTTGTTAGTTAAAATAAGATTTTATTTGCTATTACTTTCAAGCATTTCAAATTTTCCATTGACGAAAAGAATTTCGAGATCCCATAAATTTAGTATTAATTCCTAAGAGCAACTCCAATGAAGTGATTTTGAAGTATCAGTTTTGATATTTACAAGAAGTGAACTGATTTGAAATTGAGGTTTGCATTGGAATTGATAGATAAAATGTCACACGTATAATTATCTTGATAAAATAATTAAAAATAATATAAAATTCAAATTGATTTGAGATCTAACATTGATGTGACAAATATTACATCTAGTCTCAAATCACTATTGATGTATTATGGTCCCACAAATGTTGGTGTGACATTTTGTGGAACCAAAAACAAAATTGAAATGAAACCTAGCATTGGAGATATGTTCTAACAGTTGGATTGACGTTTGATGTAGTCATTGTTATTATATAATTCATGTTCTATGGCGAATGAGAATGTTATTCCTGAAAACCAGAAAAGAGGATTAGAGGCCGTTATAGAGATATTAGTGACCAGCACCACTTTGAGTGGTTTAAGAATAATATTGAATAACATGATAGCAACATGTTCTTCCCAGTTTGACAAACTAGAGTAATTGTGGCATATGAAAATACAAAGCAAAGTATTTTAGTAACCAAAATTTGAGAGATTTAATCAGAACACCAATTTGTTGGGGGTTTGAAGTTCTAAATGATGAAGATATATTATTGTTTATTATGACGTGCATATCACTTGAGGTTGCTAACAATTACTGTATGAGTGAATGTAGGAAAGAGATCTAAATTTTTGTTTGTGTTCAGGAATCATGCTCGGACATGGCGATTGAAGCCGATGACTTCGACAGGGACAATGTTGACAAGTGTGTAGGGTTGACAGATGGGATTGTAGAGTCTGAAGTCCTTCGAGCTGAGGATGCACTGCAGATGGAGTTCAACAATCCACAGGAAGCTAGATGCTTCTATAATGAGTATGGGCGAGCTAAGGGTTTTGCTATAAGGGAGGGAAAGAAGATAAAAAACATTAAAGGGGAATATGTTCGATACACCTATCTCTGCAACAGAGAAGGATTTAGAGACAAGAAGTGGTTGGAGAAAAGTGATCGCAAGAGGGAGCACAGGGCTCAAACCCGTTGCGGCTGTCTTGCCGAAATGAGGATTAAGAGAAAAGCTGGCAGTGGGAAATGGTGTGTGTCGCGCTTTGTTGAGGAACATAACCATGAGGTTCTTTCGGCAAGGTACCTGTTGGGACCAGAAAGAGTTGTCAATCAAACTAGTGACATGAAAGAGTTGTACAGAACCAGAGTGGATGCATTTGTGCAACTGTGTAAGCGATTAGCAAAGGCAGCTTGCTTGACGGATGAGGACTACAAGTTGTATACCGATAAGGTTTTGAGGGATGCAATTTTTTTAGAAATGAAGAACGGGTTGGGTGTTGAGGTTGTAAGAGGAAATAATGCCAATGCTGAGTTAGTAAAGGATCCGGGGACAAAGGGAACAGGCCGTGCCAGTGAAGCATCTGTTTCAAAGGGAACAAAGAGACGCAAGTGCAGCACCTGGGGCCGTCTCGAGCATCGCAGGACTAGGTGCCTTACTGGGCTGACATCAGCTGCATTGCCTGCTGAAGATGCCGTACGGGACAGCACTGGTCTCATGCTCCAAAATGTAAGTGTAATCTCTGTTTTGTTTTCGGTTCTTACCATGGTTTTGTTTAATTGAAAAACAATATTTTGGCTAAGCAACGTGCATATTGCTATAGTTTCAATTGAGATATTTTAAGTTGACCTCAGCTATGGGATGAGTTGTAATTTCTGTCAAACTTTCCCTGATATATTTGGATTGACAAATGTTGGTTTGTTAACACAAGTATACAACTGATCACTTGGTTAGTTGGTTATGGTTTATAAGATTAATCTAATTCCGACACTTGCAGGTTGTATCGAGTGAGCCTATTTTTGACATACTCATTTTGTGTGGCAGTTAGAACTTTTGTCCTTGGGTTTGCCTGGAGAATATTTCACGAGTTTGTTGCTTTTTCCTTTGAGTGTGTGTATGATGTTAATATTATTGCAATGCAGGGAGAGATGGGTCATCAAGAATTTGTGAAGCGGAAAAGGACAGTTGACCTTCTGGCGTCATTTCCTAAGGTTCTGTGACACAATTGTTGATAAATGATAATTAAGGTAGCAACTCCTTGTTTGGGATCTTAATGTGGAATGTATATTTTGCAGAGTTTAGTAACCCCTATGTGACTGCTTATAGGATGTAATTGCTTATGTAAGATATGTAGGAACTCGTCAATTTAACCTAGTAAGTGAGAGCTTTGGAACTTAGAATTAGAAGTTGTTGTAATTGCAGGATATTTGAACCCACAGTTAAGACCCAACTTGGGTCCTTTAATGGCTGGCATCTTTGTATGACTAACACAAATAGCCTTTAATAGCGAGTGCATGTGCATCCCTTCACAGATCACAGATGTAGTTGAACTCTGCGTATTAGAGCTCATCTTTTAGAAGTGGTTTCATGAATGAAAAGAATCTTTTGTATTGTAGAATGCGGATTGTTAATGCTGTGGCATGGAACCTTGATTCAATTCAATCTTTTACTCTCAAAGAGGTCAATGTTCTTTCATTATTCTAGTTTAATTTATTTATCATTAAAAGTTATATTTGTCTTTCTAATATCTTAAGAATATAATTTTGATGCATGGTCAATGAAAATTCGTTCAATTATATCCATTCTTTTAGACGGGATTTACTCGTTGGAATTTGAAAAGTGGTTATTTTGTTGAAATATACGTATTGGATGCATGTATAAAGTTTTTTACTTGTTTTTACCTCCTCAGGGCAATAAAATTAAGTTTATATTTCAAAGACAGACTAAATTTCTTGATGTTGGCCAAACAACGAGAGAAAGAAAAACTAGAAATGGCGGGGGAATATCACCCCAGTACATTCAGCAAACAATTTTAACGAGACTACTGCAGGAGGCTCTTGGAAGAAGACCGAACCTTGCCCAGTATCAAGGATGAAGTTGGCTAGAACATTCGCCACTTGATTACCTTCTAATTCCTCTGTTCCAAGCAAACTCCAGCCCCTTCTGGATAGCTATTAGCTCTGCTTCTATTGCTTTGGCCTGATTGATTTTTGAGGCAAATCCCCAAACCAACCCCCAAGCTCATTTCTGACAACACCAGCAACACTTGCATTACCCGAGTTACCTCTCGAAGCAGTGTTCATAGTTACCCATCCCTGAGGAGGAGGCCTCCGTCTTATGTCATTCCTAATTGGCTGAATTGGCCCCCCTATTTGAGTTATTGTATTCATTTCAGAATTTCCATATCATCCAACCAATTCCACTTTGTAGATCTCCCAATATTCTGATATTAATCTGGATCCAGTATCAGTGAGATTCTAGCACAGAAATTTTGATTATAGAAATAATGAAGTTTAGCATAAAAAATTTGAGTCATAATAAAGAAATAAGGATTATTTTCATTGGGATGGATGTATGTACAGGTAGCGTTATCTTTTCAGTAATGTTACATATACACCTTATTTCACTAACCAAAAGGAGAGTGTAACACACTCCTCCTATTTCTCCATTGTGTTATCATCTTTTTCTTCATCTTTTTCTCCACTACCTATGTCAATGGCGTCGTTGTCATTGTCGTCCTCCTCTTCCCCGTCCTTGTCACCGCTATCATTGTCGTCGTTTTCTTCTTCTTTTATCGTCGCTGGTTGTTCTTTTTCTTTGCGTCGTCTTCGTCATTGTGGCCATCATTATCTTATTCTTCTTGAAACGACCCGCAATTTATTGAGAAAACGAATCACATTTTTTCTTCATTTTTATCTTTTTCTTCTTTTTTTCTTCCTCTTTTTTTCATTGTCAATGTCATCATCATTCTCATCCTCGTCGTCCTTGTCCTTCTCCTCATTCTTTTCATCGTTGTTGTCGACATTGTCATCGTTGTTATTGGACTTGATTAGGCTTTTGGTTGATAAAAAGACATGGTTGTCTAAATTTATTGTTATTATTAAAGTATTTTTTTCATAAAAAGATTCACAACACACTCAGTCACTAGGTCAGGTTGGAACAGATATTGAAGTATCTATACCCACTCTCATTACTCATGAGTATATGTTATCCCATACCCAAACTCACAGGTATTTATACAACAACAAAGTTTTGTCTGGGGTCGACTACCCACAAGTATTCGTAACATAAGAAAATTAAATTAAATTACTCAATAAAATTTATTATACTTCAGAAACATACCGAATACAAATAGTAGATAATTGTTCGCAAATGACAATAACACAATAGTCTTAAACAAAAAATCTTCAACCAAAAAAAAATTAAATTTCGGGTTTTCTTAAAAAAAAATTAAAAATTGTCAGCTGCACAAGTCGAGTCAGATCAAATTGTCATCCCTACCTGTAACCAAAATTTAAAAAATAAAAAAATACACAACATAGCCGGCTCAAGATTTGGTTTATGGGATTCTCATAATGTCCAGTCTCGAACACAGTTTCTAGAAGTCCCTGTTCAACAACTCTCCCAGTGGCAGGGCATAATTTAAAGAGTACCTGTATCATAATAACTTAAAACGAGACCATATGTACGAAACATCATGAATATCATCCTCAATTGTGAGATCCAATCCACGACCAAATTCCATTCCACAGTGAAACCTGGTTCAAAGTTACAGGAGTATGATAACCCAACACTTCCATGTTTTCTATAAAACTAGGATACTTTAATGGGTTTACTGGGTGCACTCCAAAGCCTTTCAACTCCACTGGCACATGCTTTAGTGCAATCAATCGTGACACAGCTGACACCTTGATTTTAAACATTCTTCGAACTTTACCTCTTTCATTTAGGAAGCTAGTGCAACTTTGGTCGTAGAATAGAATCACATGATCCCATGAAATCCCCTTCCCTGGTCTGTCCACGTTCAACTTGATGACCTCGTTGCCATCATCTTCGTCGTCACCACTGATTGTAAACACCAAGCTTACACCCTCATATGGTACTGCAGGAACGATGAAGCATAAAATAAAGCCCAATTTGGGTGCATACGGTGCTGAAGAGAGATTAACAGTTAGGTGATCCGTTGTTGTTTGAAACCTAAACCACTTTGGAACAATGCTCCCCGGATACACATAAGAGGCTTCAGGGTCTTCATTTGAATTGTCAACATTGTCATGTTCTAGTGCAGCAGACAAATATTGGTTTGAAAATCTCACCATGTTGATATAAGCATTCAGTGTCAAAGCCTTGAGAAATTGCTTTTCCAACTTCAAGCAGTTCCAGAACAAAACCCTTTTCTTGTTTTCCTTTAGCTGTTCACTGATATTTGGGAAAAACACGGCCTTCAATGATGTGCAGTTATCTGCATCTAATGTTTCTATAGAGAGTGGAAGCTCTGGTAGAGTTTGAAGATTCTTGCAATCACTTATGTCAAGATATTTCAGACTAGTGAGAAGCTTGATGTTATCAGGCATCCTCTTTATTTCAGAGTTTGCTAGATGAAGCTTTTCGAGTTTGCTTTGACATCCAAAGGACGAGGGCAAGCCTCGGATCAATGTGTGTCGCAAATCAAGCTCTGTCATGTTTTCTGATATCACTGAGAATTTGTTCAAGTTTTTGCAGTGATAGAGGCTCAGATAACGAAGGGATGCCAAGTGAGCATTGGTTTCAAGTCTGGTAAGTGAAGAGCACCAGCTTAGATCCAAAGTCTCAAGCTTGTTGAGGGAGAAGAGAGACGGATGGACACGAGTCAACAGAAGACAATATTTGAGATCCAATATCTCAAGATTGATGGCCCTTGATAAGTCTGGAAACTGCTTCAACTGTGAGGAATATGGAACCTTAAGGACCTTCAATTTCTCAAGATTCTGTACCCATAAGAACAAATCATAATGTCAGCTAGGGAAATTGCATAGTTTTTCTTAAAGCAACACATTTTTGTTTTGGTTCAAACCTATTTAACACTGAACATTTCAGAACTTGCAATAGAACATGATTTTTGTACATTATTCATCAGCAATAGAAATATCAATAAGCAATAGAGCAGGAAGTGGTATGTGAAAATCATTCTCCAAATAGTACTAATAACAAAATTCCGTAAACATAAATAGATGCAGTTACCTGGATCCCATACCAAAGTTTTTCCACTTTACTATAAGGTAATTCCAGTATGACTAGCTTCTCTGCAGAAAATTTATTTGGTAATTTATTTAGAGGGTAATAAGTCCAACGAAGGTATCTTAGTCGTCTTGGCAACTGTTTAAGACCCTGAGGAAAGTTTAAGAGGTCTTGTTCTCCATAAAAGTCAAGAAATCGCAGCTTACTCATCTTAGAAAATACATGAGGGCTTAACTGCATGTCCCTAACTGTTGCTTTGGAATAGCTGAAGTTTAGGCTTCTAATGACCTCACTCCCCTGTTTTAAAGTAGTTAAAAACAACACGAGTAAGTATGGATTTTTAACACTATTAGTCCTTGAAAGACTCAGTATATACACTTTTGGTCTTTAAAATTTTCGTTGTAGCACTTTAGTTCACAAATGATTAAACACATATACTTTTTTCTCTTAAGGTTCCTAATTCAAACACTATATAGCCTTGGAAAAACAATTAAATCAAGTTTGAGTTTTACCTGATTATTTTTGAGGACCTGATAAATGTAATCAGGATTCCTTAATCGACTATGGTTGGCATGGTCTTCAATAGATTCTTGGCGAACAATCTCCCAGGCCATTTCTTGTACGATATCATGCATCGTTACGACATTGTCTTTAGAAATGGTTATGAAAGATATATCTTCGAGTCTTTTCAATGCTGCAAGAACCGGATAATCCCCATGCTTTAACATACTCTCTAAGTATTTCACCTTCAACTTCATCCCATCAAAGAAGCATGCAATGTCCAAAAGTATTGATTTCTGATCATTATCCAAGTCATCATAACTCAGCCTCATTATATCAAAAACCTTCTTATTCGGAATCTTGCCAAGCTTCTCCAATTCGCTTTCCCAAATCCACTTATCTTTTCCATGAAGCAGATGAGCCAGAGTCTTAAGAACAAGAGGAATTCCTTTGGCATGAGCCACCACCCTCTCTGCAAGCACACTATACTCCTTTTCGGTTTGATTCTGTTGAAAAGCAATCAAATTGAAAAGCTGAAGTGCTTCACCAGAGTCCAATGGTTCAACCTTGTATGTATCATTAACATGAGCATATTTTGCAAGAACTTGTCTATCTCTTGTAGTTACAAGAATTCTACTTCCCGATCCGAAAAATTCCGGCTTTCCAACTAGAATCTCAAACTGCTCTGATTCATTGACATCATCAAGAACAATAAGAACCTTCATTCGCCCAATTCTCTTCTCAACATAACTAGGCAATCCGTTTTGCATGTCAATTTTGGGATCTTCGCCTAAGAGTTTGGAGAAGAGTTCGTTCTTCAAGTAAATTATTCCATGTCTGAGAGATACTTCTCTTACATTTCGAAGAAAAACAACAGATTCGAATTCATCACGGAGAAGGTTATACACTTGTTCTGCGATTGTTGTCTTTCCTATGCCACCTATTCCCCAGATTCCGATCACTCGAACGCTTTCTGGATTTTGGCGGAGTAATGATTCGACGCGAGCAATTGATTTACCGATTCCAAGAAGTCCTTTTGAGTGAACTTGCCCCAAAATTTTCAACCTAGTATTCACTGATTTGATGATTTCTTCAATGAGCTCAGCATCATTCCTATGCAACAAAGAGAGTTGTAAATATCAGCATCATTGTTATAGCTAATTGACGAAGCAATCCCAGCCATAGATGGAACTACAGACAGTGGCCACCATGGAGGCCCAATGCTGAGGTGCTGCTTCATTGAGCGCACCACTCATTCCTCAATGCCATTGTCGAGCATGTGTGTTGTTGAAGTTGGTGGAGGTAGGAGCGGCGATGGTGGTGATGGGGTAGTTGGAAATAAGAGCGAAGGTGTGATTAGTGAAGCTTTTGGATAGTTTTGTGGGAAAAAAAAAAAAAAATTCATTTCTTTATTTTATAATTTTGTGAGTAATTTTGATATTTTTTATTTTGGATAAATTTATCAACATGAGCAAGCTAAAAAAAATTGAAATTTTACGTGAAATCAAAAAATAAATTAAATTGTAAAAATATGAAATCATACAAAAATTTAAATATAAAAATTTTATAAAATCGATTACGATGACAGAATTTTCCAAGTATTATATACGGTAATACTGCATATACAAAATATACACGCGTACCAAGCTGAATTTTTTAGGACAATTGGATACCAGCAGGCTGCAGGCTTGGGAAGTTATCACAGGTGGCCATTTTGTCAAGCAGTGGCATTTCGGTGACATGTAACACCTCTCTTTTTGTAATATAAGCACTGGATGCATAATGCATTGGAATAACTTGTGATTTTTTTTTTTAAAAAAAAAACGCCAGCAACAACGACAAATTTGTACTTGAGAGAGTAATTGTGATCTAATTAGGATTAAATATGTCATTTTCTACTTTCCAACTTTGAGGCCGAAATGACAAGGTTGATTTTAAAGAAGAGATTTCCATAGCTTAAAGTTTATATTTAGTTAAAACGGTTTACTAAATTTCCATTAAAATTTAATGTTTTATATACATCATTATTTTTGCATTATTTAAAATACATTTTGTTTTACTAAAACTATTTTACTTACAATAATTATACATAATCAATCATTTTTAGCAACTAAGTTCAACCAAACTCCAAAACCATACACGCGCATTTTACGTAGGCTTCTTCTTCTTCTACTGTCAACTCCTACTTCTTCTTCGATGACGATGACGATAACGACAGCAGCAGCGACAACAACAATAAGGAAGAGGAGGGCAAGAAGGAGGAGGAGAAGGACAATAGAAAAGAAGAAGGCGACATCGGCAACGAGAAAAGAGATGAGGATGATGATAACAACATTGAAAGTAGAGAAGAATATCAGCAAAAAGAAATATAACAGAGGAGGAAGAGGAGCAGAAGGATGATGATTTGTGTGTTTTGACATTGTAATTGTATGAATGTGAATGAATATAAATCCATGTAAATCAATATTATTTTGGATCAATGTGAGTGTCGTTGAAAATCCAATTCAGTTTTTATATATCAAAATCTGTTTCTATTTCAAGTCAAAATCCATTTCTACTTTTATTCAAAATCCATTTCTGTTTTCGTGAAAATTCAACTCATTTTTTATATAAAAATCCGTTTCTATTTTATAATAAAATTCGTTTCTGTTTTTCATGAAAATTCATTTCTCTTTGAGCTAAACAAGACCACGCCTAGGCGTGAGTTCATCACCAAAACAACCCATGCCTAGGCGTGAGGAGGAAGAAGAAGAAAAGAAAAGAAAATTTATTTCTGTTTTCATGAAAATTCGTTTCTGTTTTCATGAAAATCCGTTTTTGTTTTTTAGACAAATCCATTTCTGTTTTCCTGAAAAACCAATTCAGTTTTTATATAAAAATCCGTTTCTGTTTTTCATCAAAATCCGTTTCTATTTTCATGAAAATCCAATTCAGTTTTTATATAAAAATTCGTTTCTGTTTTTCATGAAAATCCAATTCAGTTTTTCATCGACAACAACAACAACATAGCATGGGAAGAAGAAGAAGAGGGAGAAGGAGGAGGAGAAGAAGAAGATGATGATGACGAAGATGACGATGAAGAGGAAGAAGAAGAGATGACGATGACGACTGCAACGACGACGATGACGGCTGCAGTAACAGGGACGGTGGTGGCTGTAATAACATAGGAGAAGAAGAAGAATAAGATGTAGTGGACGCGTGTGTTTAAATTTTGGGAGAGTGATAGCATGTGCAGTGGTGAGAATGGGGAAAAATTATTTGATTGGACTTGGTTAAGGTAAATGCTTAGATGTGTAGCTTATTACTTCTTATTTTGAATGTTTAAATATAGTTTGGCCTAATTAATAATTAATGTTGGCGTAATTCTCTTTGTTAAATAAAGAAGAGAGATAAAAACTTAGCAAAAGAAGTTGTTAGTTGTGGAACAGTGTAAGTAAGATTACCCGAATTTTGTTGAATGAAAGCCAGAAATATTAGCAGCTTCCCCAAAAGCAGATCTCCAGATTTGTGGCTTTTCCTTACCATGGCTTTTCTCTTGTTTAGCAAAGGCAGCAGAATACACACCCTTTTGATGCCTCACGTCAGAAGGTTACACTCTGTAGAAAACAGGTATAACAATCTGTCCTTGTTCTCTTCTACACTCCATAATCTTCAACAACTCCTCCAAGCACCAATGCGAATACGCATAGTTTTCCGAGAACACCACCAACGAAATCAATGACTTCTCAATAGCTTGGAGAAGCTCTCGCGAGATTTCAGTGCCTTGCTGGAGCTTGCTGTCAACGAAGGCGTGGATTTGTTTCCGGGATAATTCCTTAGTGAGATGGCTAAGAAAACCTTCCCGAATGTCTTTGCCACTGAAGCTGATGAACACATCAAACTTCGGTTGATGAGTTAGTGGCGATGGCTCTGGATATGATGGAGGAGCATTCTTATATGCATCTTTCTGTATCTCTACATAGAAATAGAAAATCTGAATACTAATAGTAGAGAAAAAAAGTGCTATTATGACAGTAACAACGAGGTGAATATATCTTAATGCCATTGGATTTTGGAAAGGAAGGGAGAAAGGGCAAAGGAATTAAAAGATTGAATATCTGAAACATGTTATATAAAACTATCATCATTTCAGAATTCAGATGTGAATGCTAGTCGGC
Source organism: Stylosanthes scabra (assembly GCA_036250425.1). NCBI lineage: Eukaryota > Viridiplantae > Streptophyta > Magnoliopsida > Fabales > Fabaceae > Stylosanthes > Stylosanthes scabra. The sequence continues at coordinate 16,303 of JASCZI010121029.1, read as the reverse complement.
TACGTATGAATACTATAATGTTAGATTTGTGAATTTCTATTAAACAATTAATTTATAGATTTGGCAGATCAAGCTGGGAAGATCTGTGAATAAAAACGAAGGATTTGGTTTCATTCATTGAGACGTTGACTATTTTATTTTGAGAAACGCATGTGTAATGTGTTGAATAATTAATTGTTGACAATAGAAAGCACGTAAAATATATATAATTAATCAATGACTGAGAACAAAGTTGTTACTTCCTATCATTCATTATTGACCGGTTATTTATAATCATTCACATACGAAATTATTCATTCAATTCACACAAATATGTGAAGTTAATCATTGAGAAATAATTATAGAAACTGTAAAGGAAAGTGCCTTAACTAGCAAGTAATTATGTGTATATTAATATTAATTTTCCGAATATCTGAACTTATCATATGACCTGATTCATAAAATCCAACGGAGAGATGAATGAAGTAATAGATTGATGAGTATGACGTTATGTACATATAATGATAGCTTTGTCAACAGTTCATATCAGGAATTGTATGCTATCTGAGTGAACTTCATACCAGCCACTGCTGTCAACAATGACCTTTCCCCGCTTGAGTTATCATCTGAGTTTTTTATGGCTTTATAACCACCTTCCATCAAGTTTGGAAACTGTAAGGCTCGTCAACTACAAAAACTAAGCCTTGCTCACTAGGTGGAGTCAGCCACATATATATCTTAAAATAAGAAAAATAAATTGGTCATTTCTAAGAGACAATCACCTTCAAGAAAAGCCTGGAGTTCCAAAGCTTTCTCTGTAATACATCGTGCCCCTTACTGCAGTAAGGTTACATTCAATTGCAATAAGGGGAATACCTGGAAAGGAACAAACGAAGAACGAAATTTATTTTGTTTCAATTTTATCCCAAATATTTTTTATTTGCATTAAATATACCTCTGGCAATTAATTTTTCAAGAAATGCAAGACTAATTCGACAATCATTTTACAAAAACAATCTTTAAATTGTTCTTAAAATTCTTGAAAAATTAGTTACCAACAATATATTTGATGTAAATCGAAAACTTTTGTGACTTAATTAAAACAAAATAAATTTTAAAATAAATGTGTACATATTGATGTCACTTGAACAGATAGATCCATTCTGAATCCTCACCTACCAGCCACAATAAAATGAATGTAAAAAAAAAAAGTTGAAATTCTTGAATTCAATTAACTTTGGGATGAGAAACCTATTTAAAAAGAAGTGCAGTTAGCACTTGGCATAAATAAAAAAGAAAAAGAAGACGAAGGAGTGAAGTTGTTGGGAGTCTTCCGCATGAGCCAAAAAAAAAAATAATTAATAGAGTACGCAAATGACAAGACTAGGCACTTCAATTCAGTTGACTTATTTCTTGCAAGTTTGCAGCACCATTGTAAAGAGTTCAATCAAGCTTCTGTCCCCCTTCCCATGGCATTCAAAGGGATAAAGTGCTTCCTGGTAAGCAGTAATAATATTGTTTGAAAGTCTTTCAGTTTCGTTTTCCTCTTGTATCTCATCTTTGGTGTGGCTTGAGTCATTCATCTTTGGGCCAAAAGGTAGCTACAATTTTAGCTCACTTATTTTGATGCAGATACTTCAGATGGCACGTTCATCTTTTTCCCAAGCAACTCAGATAGCATGTGTTGTGTTTGTTTGTCTCTTGCTTATTCTCCAACTGAAGGGTGGTGTGGCAGCATCTTCTTCTGGAAATGCTGGTCATAAGATAAAGTATGATGTCTTTGTTAGCTTCAGAGGCCCGGACGTCCGCCGCGGCTTCCTTGGTCATTTGGTTGACGCACTCTCTAGAAAGAAAATTCATGCCTTTGTAGATGATTACATTGAGGTAGGAGATGAAATACCAAAATCACTCGTTGGAGCAATCCAAGCTTCATTAATTTCACTGGTTATATTCTCCCCAAACTATTCTTCTTCACACTGGTGTTTGGAGGAACTTGCAAAAATAGTTGAGTGCAGAGAAAATGATGGCCAATTTGTGCTACCAGTTTTCTTCAATGTGGATCCCACAGACGTGCGCTATCAAAAAGGATCCTATGCAGATGCATTTGTTAAACTTGAGGAGAGATATGATTTGGACAAGATTCAACGTTGGAGGACTGCTTTGCAAAAAACTGCTAACTTGTCTGGATTAACTTCAACAAAACATAGGTAAGTCATTTTTATTTGAAGGAAGGATTTCAAATACGGTGAATTCTCACATGCAGTCGACTTCACCGTTTGATGATTTGACATGTTTGATTAAATTATCATCTAACGATTTTAGAGGATAAACTTCAACAAAATTAATCTATGACATGATATGCCTTTGTATCCAAAACTACCAAGGCAAAAAGAGCTTCAAAATATTTTGTCATTCAAATTTTGTACATTCTCTCTGCTCTGTAGGAATGACAACGGGCTTCTTGAAGAAATCATCGAAAATCTGATAAAGATATTGAAACATGATCAGAAATATATCTCAAGAGGGCTTATTGGAATTGCCAAATCAATTGCACTCTTAGAGTCAGAATTGAACCCAGAGTTAGAAGACGTGCGTGTTTTTGGAATTTGGGGAATGGGTGGGTTGGGTAAGACAACTCTTGCATGGGAAGTGTTTAACAACGTACGATCACAATACGAAGCTTCTTGTTTTCTGAGAAATGTCAGGGAAAATTCAGCCAGGGAAGGAATCATTTCCTTGAAGAACAAGCTTTATTCTGAACTCATTGGTGAGGACTTGAAAATTGATGGCTCAAATGGATTGCCCCATTTTGTTGAGAAAAGACTTGGTCGAAAGAAGGTTATCATTGTTCTAGATGATGTCAATGATTTTCAGCAACTGAAAATACTATTTGGAACAAGGGAACATTTTGGATCAGGTAGTAGAATCATTGTAACTTCCAGAGATAAGCAAGTGCTAAATACAGAAGTTGATTCTACATACCAAGTTAAGCCATTGCACTTTGATGAAGCGCTTCGACTTTTCAATTTGATTGCCTTCAAACAAAAACAACATCTTGAGATTGAATTTCATGAACAGTCAAAGAAGGTCATTGAGTATGCCAAAGTTGTTCCATTAGTCCTTGAAGTTCTGGGCCACCATCTCCATGGAAAAGGAAAAGAAATGTGGGAAAGCCTGTTAGAGAAGCTTAAAAGTATGCCAAACAAAGAGGTCCATGAGGTGATGAAACTCAGTTATGATGATCTTGATCGGGATGAGAAAAAGATATTCTTGGATATTGCTGCTTTTTTTAAAGGGTTGAATTTGGAAGAGAATGATGTAAAACTACTATTGAAGGATCAGGTAAATGCAGTGGCTTTTGGGTTAGAAAGGTTGAAAGACAAATGCCTCATAACTGTTTCCCAAGAAAATATTGTATCAATGCATGACATTATGCAAGAAACAGCTTTGGAGATTGTTCGACAAGAATCTATCGAAGACCCTGGAAAACGAAGCAGATTACGGGATCCTAATGACATTTATCAAGTACTAAAAGCTAACAAGGTATATGTCAGAATTTGTGTTTGGATTTGGATTGTTTTTGGTAAAGGATGCTTTTATTTCTCAAGTTTTTTAAATTTTTTAAAAGAGAAATGCTCAAGATTAACACTTCTAATTTATATTGACATCATTTTTAGTCAATAGCTCAATACCTTTAATTTCAATAACAAGGTATGTAATATTTGCAACTTTTCTACTACAATATTTTTGTAGGGGAGTGAAACCATAAGAAGCATCACCACCAAGTTGTCATTGCTTAAGAAGCTGCAGCTAAGCCCTCAAGTATTTTCTAAGATGAGCAGACTACAATTTTTGGATTTTTACAGCAAGGGTCCTTGTTATTTACCACATGATGGAGAGAGTTTGTATCTTCCTGAAGGACTTGAGTCTTTCCCTGATGAACTAAGGTTTCTTCGTTGGGCATACTATCCTATGGAAGCCTTGCCAGCCCAGTTTTCTGCTGAAAATCTTGTAGTGCTCAGCTTGCCCAATAGCCGACTGAAAAAGCTTTGGCATCAAGACCAGGTAACTAGCAAACATGCTTGCCTTTTGTAAACTTTAGTAATAGCAAAAAAATATAGGTAACCAATATTTTTCTAACCAATAAATCAGCCAATAAAAAATAAAACATCCGTAACTACTGTTTATAGAACATCCACAATGAAAATCAGTAGAACATTCATAACTTCTTTAGGAATAGAACATCCGAAATCAACAATATAAACAGAACATCCAAAACCTAAAGAAATAGAATATCCAATTTAAATTGTTGGCTGAATTTTTGTTGGTATAATAAATGATATCTTTATATTTTCACTCAATTTACAAATTTTTAATTTGTCATAGAAAATACATATTGAAAATGATTTAAATAATATATGTACAAATACTTGGTGACTGAATTTTGGTGTGCAAATAACATTTGTGTAGCTGATGTTATGTATGTAATTATTAATGACGAATTCTTCATGTTCTGAGTGCTACAGAATCTTGGAAGTTTAAGGATGGTTGGACTTCAATGTTCCACCCAATTAACTGAGTTACCAGACTTTTCGAATGCAACAAATCTTAAAGTGATTAATCTCCGTTCGAGTTCAAAGTTAATTCAAGTACATCCATCTATTTTCTCTTTAGAGAAGCTCACTGATGTGGACCTTAGTAACTGCATTTCCCTTACAAGCCTTACAAGTGACACTCATCATTTAAGGTCCCTTCGCTATCTCTCTCTCCATGGCTGCATAGCACTGAAGGAATTTTCTGTTACTTCAACGAATATGGTGAGTCTGAATTTAGATCACACAGGGATCAAACACCTGCCTCCATTGTTCGGAAACCAAAGAAAACTCGAAAAGCTTAGTCTGGTAAACAGTACTATTGAGCACTTGCCTGAAAGCATTAAGCACCTTTTGAGGCTAAGAAGCTTAGATTTAAGGCATTGCAGGGAGCTTCAAACTCTACCGGAGCTTCCCCCGAGCATCGAAAACCTAAACGTTCAAGGTTGCATATCACTGAAGACCGTGTTGTTCCCTGTGACCGCAGCTGGACAAATGAAGGAAGAAAGGAAAAAGGTTTCATTCTGGAATTGTCTGGCGTTGGACAAACACTCTCTTGAAGCCATTGGCTTGAATGCACAAATCAATATCATGAAATTTGCATATCAAGATTTGTCCAGATATGAAAGTAACGGTTACCAGAGTGGTTTTCTTGCTCGTCAAGTCACGTATGTGTATCCAGGAAGCAAAGTTCCAGAGTGGTTGTTTTACAGAACAAATGGTGATCACATAACCATTGATGTCCCATTTGATTCAATCTTTTCAGATCAGTTAGGCTTTATTTTTGCCCTCATTGTTCCGGAAGTTGAATCTGAGGGTTTCTTATTAAACTTTAGCATCAGTGGTGGTGGCAATGATGAAGAAGAAGGGAAGAGTTTCAAGTTGCGCTTGGATAGGCCACGTCAGCGAATCGCATCGGACCACGTGTATCTGATGTATGACGTGGCATGCTCTAACTACCTAAATAGTAGAGCCAAATCTCAGCCTCAGCCATGGCTTGAAATCAAGGTTAGTGTGGCATCACAGTACACGCAGCTGCTATTGAAAGGAATTGGGGTGAGGGTAGTGAATGCAGCACAATATCATAGTTTCCTTCAACAAATGAAATGGCTTGACACAACTTCGGATACCCGTTTTGATCAGCCAAGACACCATAGAACAAGAGAAATGGATTCAGACACTTGTGAACCTTTATATCAAACTCGTTATCCTGAACTTGGGAATTTCTATGGTACCCGGGGGTTATTTCCAGAACAAGGGCATGGTTGGAGAAGGCCAAGGAGAGGCTGCCACTTATGTAGTGGTCCCACAACAACCGAAAGCTGAGGAACAATTTTCCCCCCTTTTTCTATATTTCAATTTTCAAGCAGTTGTTTAAAAAAAAAAAAGGAGCATCTACTTACTTTGTTAGTGAACATCTGAAAGAGCACAAACAAACTTTAGGCAAGACATGAAACTATCCTTTAGGCATCTACTTACTTCATGAGTTAAATATAAGATTGATCCTGAAATTTGAGATTATGATTAAATTGGTCTTCAAAATTTAAATGATATCAAATTGAATCTCCACTTTTATCGACCTGACTCCTTTTTACCTTTCGTGTGTATCTCCGTTAAAAAAAAGGGCCACGCAGGATGCCAAGAAAACTACGCCGTTCACGGTTCATGCCATGAGAGTAGAAAAGCGACGTCGGTGAAATGGGTCTCACACATAACATGAAAGAGAGATTTTAAGTTTAACCCATTTTGACCTTTCCGAGAACACCAAGCCGGCTCAAGATTTGGTTCATGAGATTCTCATAATGTTTAACAACTCTCCCCCATGGCGGGGTTTAATTTAAAGATTACCAGTACCATAATAGAGTGATGTTATATCAACCATCACTCTTGTCAAACAAGTTTTTAACCAAATTGGTTTTAACCCAACCAAAATCACTCACATTATTAATTGACCTATAATCCGCAACAAAAATCCATTCAACCATGAAACCGGCTTCACAGTTAAAGGTGTATGATAACCCCACAGTTCCATGTTTTCTTTGAAACTAGAATACTTTGATGGGTTTACTGGGTGCACTCCAAAGCCTTTCAACTCCACTGCCACATGCTCTGATGCTATGGATATTGACACAACTGACACCTTGATTTTAAAAACTCCAAGAGCTTTATATCTGCCATTTAAGAAGCTGCTGCAACGTTGATCGTAGAATAGAGTCACATGATCCGATGAAATCACCTTCCTTGGTCTGTCCATGTTCAACTTGATGACCTCGTTGCCATCATCTTCGTCGTCACCACTGATTGTAAACATCAACCTTAAACCCTCATATGGTACTACAGGAACAATGAAGCATAAAATAAAGCCCAATTTGGGTGCATATGCAGCAGATGAGAGATTAACAGTTAGGTGATCTGTTGTTGTTTGATACTCAAACCACTTTGGAACAATGCTCCCCGGATAAACATAAGAGGCTTCAGGGTCTTCATTTGAATTGTCTACATTATCATGTTCTAGTGCAGCAGACACATATTGATTTGTAAATCTCACCATGTTGATAAGAGCATTCAATGTGAAAGCCTCGAGAAATTGCTTTTCCAACTTCAAGCAGTTCCAGAACACAACCCTTTTCTTGTTTTCCTTTAGCTGTTCACTGATATTTGGGAAAAA
>JASCZI010121028.1:36212-47299 GCA_036250425.1 Stylosanthes scabra | reverse complement strand
TACGTGGATATGCAGGGAAAAGAGAAAAAATCAAAAGGATATTCTTTAACCCCAGTCAGCATCAACAACGTCAAATTAAACTTTTCTTAAAGAACTATTATTTTAAAGAGTTCTTTATAATTTCTTCACTGAGAAGAATATCGATCGCACATTGAATTTCCAACATAACACCAACGAAAAATAATATTTTATGTAGGAAAGGGTTTCAATAACTATTTATGAGACATGCATATACTTCTTTAATAACTTAATAATCGTAATTAAATAGTCATAAATAGTAGTTATAAGTTATTTTTTTTAGTATTTGTTTGTAATTATTAATTATCAATAAAATAAATGCATAATAATATTAGATATAATGAGTATATAATTACGAATATTACATAATAAAATTATACATGTTAAACTAAATAAAATAACTTACAATTATAGCTACCTAATATTGCTTTTCAGAACCAATTTAGATTGATCTAGTGATTAACTCACTAATTTGTTTAAATAAGTATCGGTATTCGAATCATGTCTTGTGCAATCTAGTGGCCAACAACAAACTCTTGAATAGAACTCAGATTAACAACGGATTAGTTCTTGACCTATTAAATTGAGAGATACGAGAAACAAAATACTGCTTTTTAGGAAGGCTAGCTATTTTTATAGTCACTTTAATTAACACGAACATTAATTAGGGGCTAATATTTTTTATTTATTTTACATTTGAGTAAATATTAGTCAATTTTTTTATTTTCTCCAGTAAAAATAAAATTGGTTCTAATATATTTTCTATAAATTCATTTGATAAATATTGTATTTTGTATTAAGAGAAACTTAAAGAAAATTATTTTTTATTATTTTTAAAATTTGTATTTAAAACCTCTTAATAAAGTGTAAAGTAAATACTAAAAATAAATTAATATGCATGTTGGTAATTTTAATTAATATGAACATCGTAACAATATTGTAAGGACATTTCTTTGGTGAAAAGTGATATTGGATAAAAATGAAGATTGTTACTAAATTGTGCATTGCACATGATCTTTATATTTTTTATTATGTTTTTCTATTATAAAATGAAGTATCTTCGTTCTTTATTGAAAAATCATCTTTACTATAGTATTACTACTGATTAATAATATATATCTTGTTTCTTAAGTTAGGCATGTCTTTTTTCTCAAGCAAGAAGGTGACTTATATTGTATTAATATTTAAATTTCTTGAAAGGTCAAAATCAAACACGAGTTTAGAAGGTGAATGAACGGCAAAGATGACAAGTATATATCAAATTATATTTCCTTTTTATTCATATTTCTTTATCATTAGTAAAATGATATATCAAAAGCATAAATGATAACTCTAAGTAACACTATCCTGTGTCAATAAGTCTAAATACGATCAAATCATAAGTTTTGAAGTTGTGATTTTATTAAACACATATTCAACCATTATAATTTTTGCATTTAATTTGTTTCTTATATGAGATGTGAGATAATAGTGTTTTTTTTGGTTAATTGGGTCAAATAATTCACTACTAGCTCATATGATTTTTTATTCTTGAGTTAGTTATTATTAAATTTATTTGTTCGTAAAAGATTAGTCGTTCTCTAGAATTATTTTTAAAAAATTTGATCGATTTTATATTTGTTTCATAAAAATTAAAGATAAATCGCGTTTGTCCTTCTGTTATTCATTTAATATTTTTTGTTATAGATTAATAATGTAAAAAAGAATATATATTTATAGAAATCTATTAATTTAATCTCTTTTTCCATTTACATAAATTTTAATCCCAATAATTGAAATACCTTTTATTATATATAATCTCATGATAATTTTTTATTTTTATTTTTAAGATTTGAACCTAAAACTTTTAAATTAAATATGAGTCATTTGTCATTTCAACTAATTCAATCTTTATAATTTTTATACATATTTAATAAGTAAAAGAGTAAATCAATAACACATTAATAGACTACTAAATAATAGTCAACAAAAAAATACACTAATAAATAATAATCAAGTTTTATATGCGACTTCAAACAATCCGCATAAACAATTACAATTAACAATCTATTCATTTATTCAATTTCCGTATGTGGTAAATATAAACAACTAACAAGTCATAGTATAATATAATAATTAATATTACAATTACAATTTTCTAAACAATATTGTAGTAATTTTGTTTTCTAACCACCTACCTAATACTTGAATTGAATTGGAGAAACTACATAAATGTAGCAATAACAATATTAATTAAACCAACTAATTCCCGACCCAAAAAAAAAAAAAGAAGAAGAAAAAAACTAATTAAACTACAACGATCCATAATTTACAAGATTATCGAAATCAATTTCTTACTTGAATAATGTGAATGTGAATGTGATGGATTGGCGGCACACACCACACAACCCATAAAGTCAATTCCAATGTAAATGCCTAACCTTGGCGATTTCCTTTCTTCTCCAACAATTAACAATAAACAATTAATTAATAATAAAAACCGACTCACTATTATTATTATTATTATTATTATTATTATTATTATTATTGGACAAGGAGTCGCTATTTTTTGTTTCAACTTTCAATATATTTGAATATGAGTATAGTTTTATCTAAAATTCAATTGAATTGTAAACTTTTTTTCTTTCTTTCTAAATTTTAACCTAATTTTATGACTAATAAGAGAGTTTTATACCACCAATTGTTAGTATATGAAATTCTTTATGTTTTCTAAACAGCTCGCATATTTATATAATCCGATCAATATTCAATTGCCCTTCTAATTATTTATTTTAAGACTGTATTCTTATTCTAAGTATTGGTTGATGCATGTGTTAGAGTAATACAGCAGACATAGTTTTTATTTTTCAATTTATATTAAAATAACATTTAAAATAGCTATATTAAAACAACTTTAATTATACCAAAGGAAATATCTAAAAGTATTTAGGCATTTTATTTTTATTGATTTAGCTAAAATTAGCTCTATAATATTATTCTTTAGTATAATTAAGAGTCAACAATCGATGACCTGTAATTCATATTATATTATTACATTTTCATTGTAAAAGAATTTAAACATCCAACTCGACCCTTTCTATTTTTTACAACTCACAGGTGTTGAACAATTTAGCCCATCATTTTTACTAATACATGTGTGACACTAGATGAACAACTAAGTAGGTGATTATGCTCGCTAACATAATTCTATTAAGACCTGATAATGGAGCACACACAAGAGTCATATTGTCCCACGAAATTTATGAACAAGGGCTCATGTACCTTCTTTTTTTTTTTTTTAGGGTCGTTCTGTTACTCGAAAATAGAGAAAAGATAATTTTAGGGTACAAGTGGTTTTGGCCAATCAAGTACAACCAAGTGGTTTATTTCTATACTAAATAGAATATTATTTCGGTGTCAAATAGTATAAAAAAGTGCACCTAAATAAAATTTTATTTGACACCGAAATTATCTTCTATTTCACATAGAAATAAATCACTTGGTTGTACTTGGTTTGGCGAAAACCACTTATTCACGTAGAATTATTGATAATTTTAATATTTTACGATTTTAGATTAATTTGTTCTATTTTCCATAGATTTAGAAAAATTAAATATATATTGTATAATATATACCGAAAATAAAAATAAAAATCTATAATAATATTAAATGATTAATCATGAGAACACATTATGCATCATTGAGATACACATACACAGCCTCATGTGTCACACACCTCTTTCTTGTTGAGAAAGGCTGTACTCGTCAATATCTCACCATTTTCGTATCTCTCTCTTCTTCTTCTCTCTCTCACACTATATAAATAGAGAGTCACAGGACCCAATTACCGAAAGCGTTTCTTTTTGTGAGTGCGTTTTCTTATTCCTGCCGTGACATTTTGGTCAGCTCACTCATCATCACTCTTCGTTTAGCCTTATACTATGCATCTCTACAATGCATGGCTCCCTCCGCCGGTCGCCGCTCAAACCTCCGCCGAGAGGGACTCATTCCGCCGTATCATCTCCGAGGTCTCCGCCTCTTTCCGCCCTGGCGATCCCGAATCCGTCTTCTCCACTCTCAAATTCGTCTCTGTCCTTGACCTGTTAGTTCCATTTCCTTTTCCCCTCTCTTTCTTGTTCCACTTCCTTAGTTCGATTCTTTTTACCCTTCGATTTCTCTATCTTTCACTCACTTAAATCAAATTCGTGTTTATTTAGCTTTTCGATTGAACTGTGTGTGTGTGTGTGTGTTTTTTTTTTCTCTCTCTCGTTGACCATGAATCACAGTTAACTTTCGCTTTTTTGTTTGTTTGAAGTTATTGTTATTTTTCCGTGGATTGATTAATTAAGAAAATCTTGTAATCTTGGTTTGATACATTTTGTTCTTGATTGAGCTTTATGCTGTTGTGTATTTTTTCGTGTCCTTTTTGTTGATTTAGTTATATATTATATATTTTGGTATTTTAGGCATAAGATTAAAAAAAAAAAAAGGTTTTGCTTGTGATCGTGGTTATAAAGAATTAGAGATGGAGATGGAAGTCAAGAGGAAATGATTTTGTGTTTTTGTTTTACTTATGGCTTTAGGAGTGTTGGATTTATGGTTGTGTAAGCAAATTGTAACTTTGTTAGGGGGAGAGTGATGTATGCTGGATTTGTTTATGGATATGAGTTTCTTTGTTTTCTGTCTCGCGGTGGTGCAGGATTTTTTATTGGGGTTTTGCAAAGTAAAGCAATAAGTTGAAGAGAAAGAAGGAAATATAGGTCTCAATATGTGATTCTTTATTTATTTTATTGTTATGTTTAGCTAGTTGAGTGGGAATTGAGATGATGAAATTGGACAAATTGAAATTAGAAGTGCAAGAAATGCTGTTACCACTTACTAGTCAATGAGACCCTCAACCCTTTGATCCAAGTCATGATACAATGATGCTAGTTACATACTAAAGAATAAGTTTTATGCTTATAAAGGAATCCCCCAGTGAGTTACTCTGTTTGAAAGTTATGTGCTTGATACTGTTGTCACCTAGTAACTAGCTCTAAATAGGCAAAAGGTAAGTTTGTTTAGCAATTTTATAATACGATGTCCTGCTTATCTGCTATCGATTAATACTGTGAGATTCTTCTTATTATTCCCTGCTTATTTATTGTAGCAAAAGCTACAGTGTTACTAGACAACAATTTTTATTTATTTACTTTCCCAGTCATGGCTTGTATCTGGGCGGAGTTAGTTGCCAGATAGAGTGGAATGAAATCTGACTTTTGCATGTCTTCTGCAGTTTTATAAAGGCCAAAAGTGATGTAGCTTTGGAAGACGTCCAAGCCCTTATTCAGATGGGCCTTGAACTGTTTCACTTGTCCCGTAACAAGCTTTATGCACAGGTGCTGCATTTTGTCTCAGAGATGGGGAGCTTTTGCATTTCAATAGATCTCTTCATGCTATTAAATGATAATCTCTCTCTTTTTTTTTTTTTTTTTTTGTCTATTAGGTTAGATGGGGAAATTTGTTAGTCAGACTACTAAACAAATATAGGAAAAAGATTGCATTGAATGTTCAGTGGCGGCCTTTGTATGATACATTGATCAGCACACATTTTACTAGGTAAGCTTATATGAGTACTGTTTTTATTAGTTGTTTAAGAATATCCTAGAACTGGAATCTATCATTTCTTACTTAACTACTTAACTCATTCAAATCAAAGGATATGAAGAAAGGAGGCAGAGTCTTAAGATTTAATCACTGATATGTGGATAAACACATAAGTTAGCTTATTTGAAATACTAGGATATATTAGATTATATCATTACATAGTTGGTGCTGATCACTTTTATTGTTTACTTGTTACAGGAGTACAGGTCCAGAAGGCTGGAGAATAAGACAGCGACACTTTGAAACTATAACTTCACTTGTTCAGTCCTGCCGGAGATTCTTCCCATCAGGTTCTGCCTTTGAGATATGGTCTGAGTTTAAGTGAGTTCTCTGTCATTGTTCCTGTATAATGTTAATTTATCATGAAGCTTTCTCATTCTGATTCTATTTTTGTATTCCATGTTGATGATGAGCTAAAACTGTAATTAAAGTGTATCCCCTTGGTTGAGCCATCAGCCACATAAGGCTTTATTTATTTGTTGATTTGTTTTTTTATGTTTTGTCTTATTATATTATTTATTATCTAATAGTGTCTTTTCTTGTGGTCAATGAATAAATTTTGTAGATCTTTATTGGAAAACCCATGGCATAATTCGTCCTTCGAGGGATCTGGGTTTGCTAGACTATTTCTTCCTATGAATGTGGACAATCAGGAATTTTATTCACAGTAAGAAGCATATATTTCTTTCTTTTTTATTTTTATTTTATTTTTTTTATCAGTTTTCTGTGGAATTAAGTTTTATAGTTGCGGTGGCAGTGGTTGGATTGAAGAATGTCTAGACTTGTGGGGATCTATACCAAATTGCCAATTCTGGAACAGTCAATGGGCAGATGTGATAGCTCGGGTAGTAAAAAATTACCACAATATTGATTGGGAGTGCTTTTTGCCTTTGCTTTTTGCCCGATACTTGAATATGTTTGAGGTGAGCATATAAATTCGACTAACAATGTTTGTCTTTATGTCTTACTAACATTTTGGTTTAATATATTGGGGCACTAAGAGCAGATTAATTGAAAATGATCACAAAGTATATACATGCCATCTCTGTCTCAAAATATGGAGATTATTTATCCTTTTATTCTTTTTAACTTATTGATAATCTATCTGTTATTGCGTCTGAGATATTGACTACAGAACGTATACCCTCCTTTATGTGTTATTTTGAGACTTTGAGGAAAAAATCTTGCTGGTCCTGTTTACCCGTTGTTCTCACAGCAATCAAGAATTTCACTATTCCATTGTACCTTGTAGCTATTCATACAAGACTTTTCAGGGTATTTTGCTGAAAGTTATTCATAAGTAAGTTTTGGTTTTGGGTTTTGGGTTTCAGTTCTTTTGTATGTACATTTAAAGTTATAGGTAAATGGACCAGTGGGTGTAACACGTTCAAGCTGTGAAACCATTAATTTTATACAATTGTTCAGTTGTGAATATATGTTATAAAGATTTCTTGTATAGATTAGGGCTGGATGGTTTATTTTTTGATGATTATGAGTTCCAATTAGTAAATTAGGTGTACCACTGTGGCTGCCATGAATAGATACAGGTTGTATCATGGTAGATACTATTTGATTGCTGGTGCAGTCCCTAATGCACCATGTTGTTTTTGCTTCCTGATACTCCTTGTGATCTGACAGCTACTGACACAAATTGTATTAATATACCAAGAACACACTAAGCAATTCCCTATGTTTGACTTCCCAAAACACCAGTTCTTATCCAGGCATTTTGAGACTGCCTGTTTGTTTGCATGACCACCATCTCCTACAACATAACTCAATCTCAACAGAATTCAATGTACACATAACAAGCTTTTAACCCACTTTAATCATTATTCTCTACTCAGCTTTATTTGCTGATACAATGGAGTAAGTAATAATTCTGCATTCTGCAACCTAGTTATTTATTTATTTATTTATTTATTATAGTTTTCTGCTGTTGAGGTGGAAAACAAAAGAATAGGCATCGAACAAAACCAAAATGGCATAGCCTTCAGTACCAGACCAACCCAAGAACACCATACATGGAGTATTAACATTTTTATGCCAGAGTATATTGTAAAAGCTAATGAAATTTGAGTCCCGTGTTTTATTTTGTGAAATAAAGGGAGTGGTAGAACTTGAAGAACAGCTAAGAGGGCCAAAGGGTGGAGTGGAGGGGTTATGGATTGCCAATTCCCATATTCTGCCATGGCTGGAACTATGCTGCTACAGGTTGTGGGTGGGGTAGTGAAATGTTAGAATAGTGGATTTTGGAGGGGTTGGGGAATGGGGGTGGTGGGGAGGGGGACAAGAGCTATGTGGTTTTTGGGGGAGAGGGGTTCTGGGTAAGAGAGGGAATAAAAACTTTACCATGAATCACACATGATATGGTGTACCTATGTTCTACCATGTCTCCTCAGTTGGATAAAGTGGTGCGTTGGATAAGATGGTCCATCCAGCTCTATTTTTACCTTAGTGCATGGCATCATTGTCCTTGACTACCAGATTCTTTTACTTAAGTTCTGATTATCTCATGGGTACAAATAAAGGATCAAGCACCTCTAAAGTTGTTAATCACTTTGGAGAAAAAGTAATGCTCTAATCACCCTTAAATTAAGATGGTGGAATCCACGATTAATAGAAGTTACAAATTCAAAGGTGATTAAAGCATTACTTTACCACTTCACAAATTTTACAACCTTAGAGGATATTTTTTCCAAACGAATGTACACTTCAATATAGTGTTGTTGACTGTTGGTATGTATTACCATGCTACTGCTTCTGCCACAGGACACGAAACAAACCCAGTTGAACTGCAGCATATACTATTATTATTATCTTCTTAGTCCTCCTCCTTCCTTCTCATGCATATATGCAAGCTTCAAAAGACAAGAGTCGTGTGATGTATCATTATGTCAGTAGGAATTCTAATACTGTTCCTGAATTACATGACCAAGAAATGCTAATCTTAGACTTATCCAGTTATTTTATTTCTCCTCTGTTGGATTTAAAAGTTATTCATCTACCTCCCTTTGAAGCTTAGGCTTTTGGGAGAGGGTTTATCGTGCTTTGTTAGAGCTTTTATAATTAAGAGGTCTAAAGTTTGATTCTTTTTGTTCCCCCAATTTTCTAAATAAAAGTCAAAATTTAGCACATGAATGTGGCTAGCTTTTGGAACTAGCCGATTGCTCTTTATATGCAAGCTTGTGGTTAGTTCATTTGGACTGCTCCCTACATTTCATGTTTGCACTTTGAATAACAGGTTCCTGTGGCAAATGGCAGTGGATCCTATCCCTATTCATTGGATGTCCCAAGGAACACGCGATTCTTGTTCTCGAACAAAAGTTCCACTCCTGCAAAGCCTATAGCCAAAACCATTGTAAGCAAATATGCTGCAGCATACTTTTGTGTGATTCTAATATTTGAAGTTTTGAACCATGTTCCAGATTTCGTCTTTTAGTATATTGATCTCTTGTAACTGCGACTGCAGGTATATTTATTAAAACCTGATAGTTCATCACAACAGCACTTTGAGAAGTTGATCGACATTTTGGAGCAGTTAGTTTACTCACACAGTGCTCTCATTATTCTGGTTTATTTTAGTTATTTTCTTCAGTTCGTTCTTAGTTTTTTGTTTAATTTATTTATTTATTTTTAACCTGCATCTATTTGTTCAGATACTATCATCCCTCGAATGGTGGTCGATGGACTTACTCATTGGAGCGATTTTTGTTTCATTTGGTGCTTCAATTTCAGAAGCGCCTGCAGAACGAACAATTGTAAGAATAAACTGTAGTTTATCATTTGTTCTGCTGTTATTGTGAGATATCTGTTTACGAAACTGAACAAGTTCTGTTTGCAGGGGCACAAAAAATAGTAAACCAATTGAACAGCATCTTGGGGAATCAGAGAGGGCCTTGTTTGTTAATTCTGTGCTAAAGTTAATTGATCGGGGTCAATACAGCAAGAATGAGCATCTCTCTGAGACAGTAGCTGCAGCAACTTCTATATTGTCCTATGTAGAACCCTCATTGGTTCTGCCATTTGTGGCATCTCGGTTCCGAATGGCCCTTGAGACGGTTAGTAGTGCTGCATGTGTTTCTTCTGTGCCAAATTTCATGTTATTTTTGCCAATGGTTTGTCCAAAGTACGTCATTCTATGTTAGCCTGTCTCTCTGACCATATTTATTCTGCCTAGCCAGATGACTGCCATCCACCAGTTGAAAATTGCAGTTATGTCAGTGGCATTTGTTGGGCGTTCACTATTTTTTACATCCGTATCAGCTTCCTCAATGAAACAAGTTGATCTTGGTGGTGATGGTGAAACATTAATTGATCTCGTGGGGGTTTCATTATCAAATGCATTACTTGGCATGGATGCTAATGACCCTCCGAAGACCTTGGCTACCATGCAGTTAATCGGTTCCATCTTCTCAAATGTGAGCTTTCCACTTTTAGATGTATTGAATAAACATATTTTTATTACTACAGAGAATATATAAACAGCCCATGCTGTACTTGCAGTTGGCTTTATTGGATGATAAAATTGACGACTTATCATTTATGCCGATGATCCGCTTCTCCGAATGGCTGGATGAGTTCTTATGCCGTCTCTTTTCCTTACTTCTACACTTGGAACCCAGCAGTGTTATGTAAGTAAATGTGGCAACATGTTTCTTTATTTGGCATTGATATTGTGTAACTGCATTTTGTGTATTTTCCTTCTGTAATTTGATAAATGGTTTCTGGTATGTTAGAAATGAAGGTCTGCACTCTTCAGCAGCATCAGGGACTTTTCTGGTTGATGATGGTCCATACTATTTCTGTCTGCTTGAAATTTTGCTAGGGAGACTTTCAGAATCACTTTATAATCAGGTTCTTAAGAGAATTATAATACCTACTTTTTCTGGAGAAATATATCATTGGCTTACAAATCATTGTTAAACAGGCTTTGAAGAAAATTTCCAAGTTTGTGAGGACAAATATTCTTCCTGGTGCTATTGCAGAGGTTGGACTGCTCTGTTGTGCATGCGTACACTCAAACCCAGAAGAAGCAGTTAGTCAACTTGTTGAGCCGATATTAGTGTCTGTGATATCCTCCTTGAAAGGAACACCACACACTGGATTTGCAGGAGGAGGAAGTTTTTATGCTTCTTCAACCAAGGTATCTTTTTTATTTTTGTTAGATGAGATTATTTCTCTCTGCAATTTCGCTGCTGGATTCTTTTGAAATCGAGACATTGAGGCTTCTCTTCTCAGGATAGATCCACAATTTCACCAGCTCTTGAGGCTGCAATCGATTATCAATTAAAAATATTATCAGTTGGCATCACATATGGCGGTCAAGCAATACTCCGCTATAAGGACCAATTTAAAGAAGCTGTCTTCTTGGCTTTTGACTCACCATCCTGGAAGGTCTTATTCTCTCACAACGTTCTTGATAATGCTCTACTGGTACATAT
>JASCZI010121028.1:13284-28923 GCA_036250425.1 Stylosanthes scabra | reverse complement strand
AATGGATGATTGTCTGGGAACCTCACCTCCAGAAGGCTATCTCTGTGATTCTTTCTGCTGCCAGTGATTCCAACTGGCGAACTAGATCTGCTACTTTGACATATCTGCGCACTTTCATGTACAGGTATGGTGATCTTCTGACAGATTTTTGGTGACTTATAGCCATGACTGGTAATTATAATTATCCATTGGTCATGTTTTGCCTAGAATTTTATGAAGATTGAAATTTACAAGTTAATAGTAGGACAAGTGATCCTCTATACAAGAACAAAAACTATTAATGAAGCATACTTTTCTGTGTCTCATCTTGTTCATTGATGAGCTTAGTTATATTGTAATTTATTGAGTCCTCCCTTTTCAGCTCGTAGGATGTGTTATTTTACTTCTTGTTCTGTCATGAAGCAAGCACAAATGAAAATTTGTTCTTTCTGTAACAGGCACACTTTCATTCTCTCAAGTTCGAAGAAACGTGAAATTTGGAGTACTGTTGAGAAGTTACTAGTAGACAACCAAGTTGAGGCAAGCTCTATCTTAAATGTTAATCTAAATATTGCAAATTATCTGATTGTATACCTTTTACCGAGACACCAAATGGTTTGCTTGTTTGAGCAACCCTACCAATAGAAGGGAGCAAGTTGTACTTAAAACTTTTGTGTGGCTACAAGTGGCTGTGATGCAGACAAATTTGAAATCAACATTTATTTAGGAAAACGATGTGCTGACTTTGAAACTTATTTTGTTGTGCTTGTGAAACATCAATTATTTATGGTTGCAATTATAATTTACTATTATGCGATTTTGTTTCTTTTAATTTGTCTCATTCTGGGAGACTTTGATCTTTGGTCTTAGGTACGAGAACATGCGGCAGCAGTCTTAGCAGGATTAATGAAGAGTGGAGATGAAGATATAGCCAAGGATTTTCGAGATAGAGCTTATGTAGAGGCAAATATTGTATATAAGAGAAGGAAATCAAGGTCATTCTTTTCCCTGTGTTTAAGATTAGTTGTTTTGTACCGTCCAAAAAAAAAAAAAAAAAAAACGATTAGTTGTTTTGTTAAAAATTTAACTGCTAAAACGGCATTTTGAATAACGAGCATTCATGAATGTTATTTATTGTTTCTATTTGTTTGATATATGTGAGATAGAAGTCACGGTTTGTGTGGCGGTTTGTGCTATAAAAAACTGTTTGTTGCTTGTATAGGCATTAAGAGAGTATGTTCTGGGTGATATTTGCATATTTTATCGGTTATGATTTTTCAATTAGATAACTAACTGCTAATGTTTCTTTTATGTGCAACGCCATGTTTGACATTATGTGAAAATTCATAATGCAGAAAATCAAGCACTGGTTCATCCATGGCATCTGTTCATGGTGCTGTACTAGCCTTGGCAGCTTCTGTATTATCAGCTCCATATGATATGCCCAGGTCTGTCCTGCTATAATATCCATGTCATATGATTGCATACTGCTTTGCGTGTAATGGCTACTCCAATATATACGCGTGCTTTTCTTCAAAATAAACATTAGGTAAAGTAATTGGCTTATTTTATTTTGGAAGAACATACGTTGAAAGTGCTCCAAGCATGATTCTTGCACTACTCAAAATCCCCACATTAAGTTCATAATTCACATGGGAATGAACCTGTATAAGTACATGTCGGAGTATAAAATGAGCAATACGAAGCATGCTTTATCTAAGTGATGAATTGATTTATTTGAACTTGACAAAGATTCAGTAAACCAGGAAAGTTCAAAAGATTTTTAGCCAAATCCTGAGCACCTGACATAATGAACTCCTTTCTTTCAGTTGGCTGCCTGAACAGGTTACATTGCTGGCTCGTTTCAGCGGGGAGCCCTCCCCAGTGAAATCTACAGTTACAAAAGCTATAGCAGAGTTCCGGCGCACTCATGCTGATACATGGAATGTACAGAAAGAGTTATTTACAGAAGAGCAACTCGAGGTAATTTAGCATTTCTAGATATTCTGAACACGCCACACCCTGTCATTCATAAAATTAATTTATTATTTTTGCTTCTGATGATTTATTATTATTATTTCAAAATATTTACAGATTCTGGCAGATACATCATCTTCGTCGTCGTATTTTGCTTGATCTTACAGTCCAAAGATATTGCTTTGATAATACTGAAAATATCAGTTAGGGAAAAAGATATTTTCATTTTCGGTGTAACTATAATCTGTAAAAATAGCTCTTATTTACATTTGTACCATTGATTATCGTAATAATTTTATTCCTTATTTCAGCCTCCAGAAGTTGAGTTATCTTGCCTTTCCTCAGTTCTGTAATCTTTCTTATACCATTGGGTTTATTAAATCATCTGCTTGTAAATCCCACAAGACACAATCAGAGTTGAAAATGTTGGAAAAGTTTCTAATTTCTTTTGTAGCCTCGGACTCATCCCCATTTTCAAGTTTTTCATGCAACTGGTTTTGCTGATCCATAGCTGTGCATGTGCTCCCAGTGCAAACACTTTGGCTCCACGGCGATGCATCTCCTTTGCTCCCAAAAGGTGCCGGGCTATACTGAAACCCAGGCACTGTTGGGAAAACACTGTATGGCATTGCATAGCTTGCAGATGTAGCTGCACTGGAATCCCAATGCTTACTTGAGGGCATCATTTCAGGTTCTTCTTGTATTGCCTTTGATAATCCAAGCTTAATCTTTTCAACAGTGTCATCCTTTTCTTCTGGCTTACAGTTAATATAATCTGTGGCGTTATTCCCTTGTGCCATAGTTGAGTGTTGGCCTTGGAAGCTAATTGGCTTCTTGGTCAGAAGGTGGAGCACCTCGTCTTTGAAGCAGCCAAGTGCTGCTTCAGCAAGGTGTGCTGCCTGTGGCGGTGCTAAGGTTGTGGCGATTTCAGCCATTAGGTGTGAGAATGGCTTGTGCGTCACAGGGTCAATTCCCATGCCTGAAAGTTTCTTCTTCAGCTTGGTGTTCCAGTGGTTTTTCACATCATTGTCGGTGCGTCCTGGCAGCTGTGCTGCTATCAGTGACCACCTGAAACATCAATTTAAGTAAATTATTTCTGAGGTTGAGGTATGATTAAGCGAAATCACCTGAGTTTATGATGAAACATTCAATGTACCTGTTGCCAAAAACTGAGTGAAGCTTCACAATAGTTTGTTCTTCAGAATCAGAGAATTGGCCATGTTTAAGGTCAGGACGGAGGTAGTTTGTCCACCTTAGCCTGCAGCTCTTCCCGCATCTCTGGAGGCCTTTATACATAACCAGTTAAGTATTAAAAGGCTTGTTTATGATATAACTGAAGCTCTTAACAGATAATTCATAGCAATAGAATGAATTTAAGACACAGGAATAGAAGCTAACCAGCATTCTTGGGGATAAGGCGCCAATTGCGGGTGCCATGTTGAGCAATGTAGGAGGAGAGCTTGTTATCTTCCTCAGGAGTCCATTGTCCCCTTTTCACATTGTCCTTCTCACAGCATGGAATGCGCCCCATTGTTTTCTGTATTGGAATTTGTTAATTGGTTTTGAGAAGGGGCAGGTGCAAGGGACTATAATAATAATAACAATAGTAAATAATAGTAATAGTAATGATGATGATGATGGGAAGTGTCAATAAGTTATAAGAATTGTCTTTCTTTGTGTTTCCCTCACCAACCTCTTGAGAAACTCACTCTACCAGTCTTTGAGGGAAAGCAAAAAGGAAATATTTTTCTTTTGGTTTTTGTTTTCTTGTGTGAATATTTTTGGTTGTAGGTCTCTATTCTTTTTATATATAAAGGGGGGATTATGTTATGGTATGGTATGGCAATTGAAATTGCATGGAATAGGGGTAACATAGGTAAAGGCCCAAAGAGCATCCATCAAAGGCGCATGATTATATTAAAGAATTCAACGCTATATTGTGCGTGTGAGAGAGGCAGGTAGCTCACCCACAAGATGCCGCAGTCAACACCTCCCTTTCTCTTTCTTTGTTGACCGTTTGTGGTCATAGTTTGTGCGCTTTTTTCACTGCACATGTTGGGTAGGTTTCTGCTTTGATCACACAAAACCACCTCATCTTTCGGTTCTTCATTATCATGGCAGGGTTAGATCCAATCCCCATGCTTGTTAAGGTTGTTCCACGTGCGCTGTCTCAATCATTCTTAGAGCAAACTCCTAGTTATGGTTGTGGGTTCCTTTAAGTGGTCGTCGTCCTATGCTACCTCGTGTGGGGGATCTCACACGCAGGGTTACGTTTACATGCACAACACCACTTCTTGATATATCTAAGATGTTCATTTTCACTACTACCTTGTACTCTCGTGTTTTATATCTTTTAAAATGTGTAATTTGATATGTTGAAATTGCCAAAGGATTCTAATAAAGTCTTTTATTAACTTTGTTTTTTTCACTATTATATTTTTATGTAATGTGATTTATAGTCAAAATGATCTTAGTTTCTAGTTGGACAATAATCCAGAAATTATGGTTTTGGCTATGAGATATCATATTTTCGAAACTACAATTGTGGCCCTCTATTTGCCATGTTAAAAGTAATACCAGTCTATAATATGCCGTTTCTAAATCAAGAGGCTTGGTGTAATTTGCGTTTAGTTAGGTTTCTTAAGTATCTGGTAAAGGGTTTTAACTATGTATAGAAATCTTTTTCAATTTTTTAACTGCTAGTCATGCTCTTTAGAAATTTTCGTTGCAAAGAAATATAGTTATTGCCATTAAGGATATAGACAGATAGATATCCTAACAATATTTAAAAAAGTGCCAATTCTAAATACAGTTATTTTACCTTTTCTTTTCACAAAAAATGATAGGAGATATTGCTCTTGCAATAATTTGAGGAAATAAATCATATAATATTATTGTCATTATAAGTTTGCTCTTTGGTTAATGTATTAGATCTAAAAGAAAAATACCAAAACGTTCATTGGCAATTATATCAAAAGATAATGAGGTCCTGAAAAAAAAAAAAAAACTTTTTTGGCCTCTGTTTTTTTACTCATGAAATTTTTTGCCTCGTATTTCATTATAGAAAAAGACTAGGGAGTCAACATATTGTGTCAAATAAAGAGCCAACATAGTTATGGATGATAACTCATATAAATTTTGAATGATAACTTAATATTGGATATATGAATTACGGATGATAACTCATATAAATTTTGAATGATAACTTAGTTATTGGCTCCCTAGTGGCTCCCTAATGTTAGTTCCGTAGCATTGTTCTTCATTATATTATGAGGGGACTGTTTTACTGATTTTATGATTTTCAGAATGAGAACTCAAGAGAAAATGAGTACCAGTCAATGAAGTGCATCAAAATATCTAAAAGTGCAGAATTAAAGAACTGGAATTGCATTCAGAATTTAAGTACATTAAACATTTCACAGAAATCCGAAGTGTACCATAAAAGAGAAAAATAAAAGTGCTACTCTAGTATGAAATTGCATAAACTGAACTTTGCAGAAACAGAACAATAAAGAAAGATGATCTAAAGAAGAACTAGCAAACAGTAACAAAAACAAAGTTGAAAACAAAGAGTTTGGTTACTGGAAATAAAACTGAAATAGAAGAGGAATTGAAAGGAACCATACTCAGAGACTGGACTTGTAACAATGCTCAAAAAGTCACTCGGTGGATGTGAGAATTGTGAAGTGAGTGCTCTTGAAAGTGAAGATTCCAACCCTGATTCTGATAATTCAACTTGTATTTATAGATGTTTCCTCCAATTCCCTTCTGCCACGTGTACACTTCAGAGCAGAATGGTTTCCATCTTACGTAACTTCCAAGTAACATTCAAAACCCGCTTTTGAATCTTTGTTGACCTACAATAACTCGAACTCGATTCTTCATATCCGAGTTTCACCTCTTGGAAAATCGAGAATCCTAACCTTAGAGTGCTCTATTAAAAATTTCCTAAGTTACTGTCTTCGAAATTTGCCAACCTTTTAACTCCAAAATCGATTCATCAAAATCAAAATCCAATTTTGCAAACAAATTTATTTTCGAATAACAGGGTCAAAAAGTTTTTTGAGATAAAATAATAGGGCCGGAAAGTTTCACAAATAAAAAATAGAGACCGAAAATGGTGTTTTTTTTATTAGGGACCTCGTGGTTCATTGGAAGTAATTGTTGGAGGTCGAGTTGAGTATTTATTCCAGATCTGATGATCAACAAAGAATGGATATTATAATAGATATTTAGGATTCTAATACAATCCTTTCGGAATAAATTCATGGTAAGGTCATATTTAACACAAAATCCCAAAATTGAACGTGTTTTGACTAAGTTAGAGCATAACACTTTTTCCTGGATAACAGATTTAAAACGTATATTCTCTATACCCTACAACAGATCTCATGTCCAGGCCGCTAAAAGTGAAATTTGTATCACCGGACGTGCTCAACCTTAGCTTCTGCCATCACATTAAAAAAAGCAAATCTTTATATATAGATATATTCAACGGGGCAAAATGCCCAAAAAATATTAATATCTATCTCTATTGGTATTTGTTATTTGAAATCGAAATCCTAATCGACTTCTCTACACAAGAAAAGATGGTTGAATACTTATGTTACAAAATGACTAAGTCCCAGTATGTTGAATTCGAAGACGTTAGTACTAGGTGTGTAATTCGATGAGGAATCTTTGTGTGCGTTATAATAAGGTTCGATTTGGATCTAATTCTCGATTTTGACAAAATCGAGAATAAAACTTAGTTAATTCGAAGATTTGAAATAAGAGAATTTTAAGGAAGCGGTTCTTGGAAGTTATTATTAGATATGAAGGAGTTCTAACTGAATTGTACATATGGCAAAAAGTGATTGGTCAACATTACTCACATCCATCAAGTGGCTTACTGAATTTTTGTAGAGTTCAGTCTTTTGAGTAATGATTCCTTCCATTTCTCTTATTATTTTAGTTTCACTTTAAGATTCACGTTTATGAATCTTATTTCTGTTATGTTGTTTATAAAATATAGTTGTTTCTTCTACTCTCTTAGTACTTTCAAGTTATTTTCTATTATTTTTTAGAGGTTGTAATTTAATTATTATTCCCAATTCACTTCGGAATTATGAGAAATAATAGTGTACTTTAGGCTTTAAAAGTTCATTTATTATTTTGATTAAACAGTTTCTGTTTTTCATTCCAAACTTTAAGTATTTAATGCACTTCAATGATTCATACCTATAGTTTAAAATATTAGATTTTTTTGGTGACAAAAGAGAAAGGGAAAGCAAAAGAAACAAGCTGCATCAGCAGCAAAACAAACTAATGGACAAGGTCCAAGCATGCGAAAACCATCACTAGGAATAAGCCATTCCGCATATTATACATTATGTAGAATAGCATGCTTCGCCATGGCATCTGCAATAGTGTTGGCATCCCGCTGTAAAATAGCAAAAAATCTCTCCATGTAAAATGTTAGAAGGGGGGAAGAAGACCAACACAACCATATTTCCAAGATCTATTCCAATCTCTAACAATGCAACCAAAACCAATATCACCCTCATAGCATCACAATTAATTTTGACAGCGCTAAGAGCTGGAAGAGTCCAATTCAGAACAAGAGGGGAAGGAAGAGCTCTCTCTTGAAGGAAAATAATTCTATGAAGTTCACATTCAAAATTTCTGATTAAGGCCAGCACTTTGTTGAGGAGCCAAAGATCATCATGGTGAAAGATTGTATTATTACGGTAACGCCAAATCCACCAAATAGCCAAGAAAAAAAGGGAGGGATTAGAACTTTTACCACGGATGAACTAAGAGAGAATATCAGAGTCATTGAAGGTGAGATTCAGGTTGTGCTAAATAAGTTGGGAGAGGGGACAATCGCGCAAGCAACGAAGAACAGATTCACTCTCCATGTTACACCGAGGACATAAATCTAAAGAAACAAGACCGCGCCGATGTAAAAAGCTGAGAGTGGGGATTGCAATATGGAGACTAAGCCAAACAAAAAGTTTGTATTTTTGTGGAAGTTTCAAATGCCAAATTCATAACCAATTTGCTTAAGTATTCCAATTGATTTTCCTTTGACAAAGCCAATTATAACCATTATTAACCGTGTAAATTTTGGAGGAAGAGCCATTCCAATTCCAACCAATGGAGGTGCTATCATGATTACGTAAAAAAATTCTCTGTCGAACAGCCTCCGATAATGGAATGTAAAGCTTGTCTAAGATTTCAAGAACCATTTAGCCAAATATCCCTAATGCATAAAGAAGTATCGAAAAGGAAATATAGAAGTTAAAATTTGAATTAAAGTTAAAATTTGCATAAAGAAAATAAATAAGAACCATTTAACCATTAAGTTATAACAGTATTATAGATGAAATTAATAGTTTCCCAAGACCAATCCGAGAAAAAAAAATGTAATTGTAAGTTCCAGCTGCTCAATCACACGTTAATGAGACAAAACATCAAAACCTTCAATTCAATACTATAGGTTATGTCTTCCGTAATACTTTAACACCGATCAAGTCTCGTTCTCTAAAAATAGTAATATAAAAATAGACATTAAATTAATTAATAGTACAATAATATCATAATTTTACACAATAAGAATACGAATATAACAACAAAGAATAGGCGTTTTAAAAGTAACGTATGATCTCTCAACATACATTGACAAGATTTTTTTCTAATATAAATTAATTAAATTTATTTTGTCCAAAAAAAAATTAAACAAATATTATATACGAAAATTAATTTTTCTTAATTACACAAAAGTCCAGATCGCCAAGGCCCATGGCGATCTGCGTGCTGGTCTCCTCTATAAAAATGCGATTTTATCGCCCCAAGTAATTTTCTCTTTTCTTCCTTTTTTATTTATTTTGTTTTTTAATTTCTTTTATTTAATTAGATTAAAATTAGAAATGTTAGGATATGGAGATGCAGATAAATGTTAGGGTTAGATATTTAGTGACTTTAAGATTAGAATTTAAGTAAAATATCTATGCAATTTAATTTTAGATTTTTGTGAATAATAATATTTAAATCTTTTTCTGTTTTTTAAGTTATTTTTATTTTGGTTAAATTTAATTTTTTTATTCTAAGATTAGGTATGATAATAAATTCATTCAGTTTAATTTTAGGGTGTTATGAATAAAAAAAATTAAAAATTTAAACATAATTCTGTTTAGGGCTATGTTGATATAAATTTTTATTTATGTATGTCTAGGGTTAATTTAGTAGAAAATTTTATTTATTTTTAGGGTAATGTTTGTTATAAATGTGTATAATAATATTTATGATAATTTTTATTTCTATTGGGCAATATGTATATTCTTCTCGTATTTTTTCTTAAAATATGTTTTTGTTATTTTAAAAATAATCCATTGAGACTTATGTATAATGAAATCGTGTTTTATTATCTTTTTTGTTTAGCCTGAGAGGGTCATACAGACACGACGATTAGTGACGTAATTTGTCTCTTGACGAATGAAACCTGGAGAAGAGTGAAACCTAGAGCGGTAAAAGCGCGCTTTATTAGGGAGGACCAGCACGCAAATCGTCGTGGGTCTTGGCGATCTTACCCACCGTCACACAAATCGCCATAGGGTTTGGCGATCTGGGCCTTTGTATGATTAAAAAAAATGATTCACGTATATAATGTCCGTTTAATTTTTTTTCGGACATAATAAATTTAATTAATTTATATTAGAAAAAAATCGCACACATTCATAAGTGATCACCAACCCTCTATTTAGAAAAGCAACCAAAAGCCTGCTCGTTACGATACATTGGCTAATTTATATATATTAATACTTTAAATACATGGACAAATAAAAAAAGGACAAGTAAATCATATTATCCACCTCATTAATTGTCTTTTAATTTACTTTTTAAATATATATTATGTAATATACTAAAAAACTCTTGTCATTAATTAATAAATAAATAAAATTTTTAGCTAATTTTATAAATATATACGTATTTTTTTCGAAAAGAGTATTTTTAATTTATTTCAAAAAATGCAAAAATACCCTTATGATTAATTTTTCATTTAAAATTAATTTTGTTAAATTATATTATTATAAACTAGAAATTTAATATTGAAATTAATAATGTACCTTTTTAATTAATTATAACACTAAAATACCCCTTTAAACATTAACTTTTAAAAGACAAAAATGCCCTTACATAATTAGATTAAAAAGACAAAAATAAACTTTTAGAATATATTTTGTTTACTTTTATTGTAAATAAATTTAATTTTAATTTTAAAAGACTAACCTACACTCTTAGAGTTAAGGTTATTTAATTGTATATTGAAAATTAAAATTTGAAAAATACCCTATAGTATTAATTATGAAATTACCAAAATATCCTTTTAGCATTGAGATTGTTTAACTTTTATCATAAATTAGAAATTCTGATTTAACTTTAAGATGACTAAAATGCCCTTTTAGCTAATTTTAAAATAATAAAATACCTTTTTAGAATTAGGGTTGTTTAATTGTACTTAGATATTAGAAATTTGAATTTCATTCTACAAACTCAAAAATACAAGTTTGTTTGATTTTAAAAAGACTACAATACCCCCATTTAATGATTAATTTTAAAAGGACTAAAATACTCTTTAATGTTTAAATTTAAAAGACAAAAATAACCTTTTAGGATATATTTTGTTTACTTTTATTATAACTTTGAATTTAATTTAGAAAAAGATTAACATGTTTTTTGTTAATTTAACAAGACTAATTTTTTTTTTAGGATTAAGTCATTAAGATTATTTAATTTGTATTAAAAATTATGAATTTAAATATTGAAAAGACTAAAAGATCTTTTGGGTTACTATGGAAAAGATGAAAATACCCTTCAAGGATTAGGAGGGTTTTTTGTGTGTCTAGACCATGCCCAAAACCAAAGGCCCTACCCGACCCGGTTCCATCCCTTCCCTTCCCTTTCAAAACAGCAGCTCTTACACACCAAAATAATAATAATAATAATAATAAAAACAGCAGCTCCTTCTTAGTATGTGGACGCCGCTGTTGCTTCCAATGTCACCGGCGTCACTACACCTACTTGGTCGCCGTCCGTCGCACCCAACCTAGACTGCATCGTCGTCATCAGTTGAATCAAGATGCACCAACGCCGCTACCTCTGCGGGGCAGTATTCCGTCGTGTCCAAGCAAGAGAAGTTTGTTTTCGTCGCTCGTAACAGCGGAGATGCTCCGCAGCCGCTGTTGCCGCCCTTGTCGTGTTGTCGTCCTCCATGTCCACACCTAAACCCGTCACAAACCTAATCACCCCCAACATTCCAGTGTCGGCTTCCGAACCCTGTGGCTGCTGCGATCTCTATGGCTGTCACAGACTCACAGGCGAGTGTTCGTCGCTGAAGTGGACCTTGGTTCATGATGAGTGTTCTGGTGTTGGGGTGGTGCTCGAACTGCGGTGGCGTTACTTGGGCCATAGTGGTCTCTACCTCTCTCAGATGCACATGTCCCGGCAGTGAAACTGGTCCTTGGTGGCGACGCTTCCATCGGCGGGAAAGAAACCGTCAGTTGTGTGCTAAACCTTTTTTTTCCCTTTAATTTAATCATTAAAGGATATTTTGGTATTTCTTAAATTAATGTTGAAATTTTTAAAGGGGTATTTTAGTCTTTTTAAAATCAAACAAATTTGTATTCTTTAGTTTATAGAATGAAATTTAAATTTATGATGTCCAGTACAATTAAACAATCTTAATTCTAAAAAGGTAATTTTGTCATTTTAAAATCAGCTAAAAGGGCATTTTAGTCATCTTAAAGTTAAAACAAAATTCCTAATTTATAATAAAAGTTAGAACAATCTCAATGCTAAAAGGGTATTTTGGTCATTTTGTAAGACCCGTCTTTCTGCTTTCCTGTTTCTGACAGAAACATATGATTGTCTATTTTTATGATTGCTTGATGACTATTTGTGTGATTAGGAGATGTGATTACCCTAATTATATTTGTTATGTGATTTGGATTTGATATATGTCTATTTTGGTTATTTTCTGTTTTTATCGACGGTACGCTTTTTAGCGGCGGTTTAACCATTTTGACCGTATTTAGAATAACCGGAATATCTTAAAAAAGATATCTTCATAGGAAATTACAAATTTCCTAATTAAGCTGGAATTAGGAGCTTGAGGGTGGCGAAATTCTAGATGAGAATTTCGAACCGTCTTTAGCGACGTTCGTTTTCGTTGTGAGTTTTCCGGTCGTAATTTTGGTAAAACGACGATTACGGTGGAATTGTAGAATTTCGATACGGAACGTTAATAACCCTTAACCGTCTCGCTAAACTTGGAGCGAAAATGTTTAAGATGCTCTTGAAAAGCCTAAATGCTTTTTACTTTTCTTTCTTGTACTTGTTCACCTTTTTCTTACACACTTTCCACTAAGCTTTTTTCTCATTGGTTGCATGACTTCAAACACTACGAAAGTTATTTCTCTCTCTTTTCAACAAATTCTTTATTCATAAAATAATCTATTCCTATCTCATATTTATTTTATTTTATTCTTTTCTTTTCCTATTACACCACAAAAATTAACCACTTTTTTCATACAAAAATAAACCAAAAATTTGTATCATTGCTCCCCATTCCATCGGAAACAGTACTCCTCCCTCTCTCTACCCAATTATTTTATTTTACTTCATTTACACCCCTATACATGTTGAGACTAATCCACTTTAACCATTCTTACTGCACTTAACTAAAAACCACAAAAAACTATCAACAAAAATCCTCTAATCTCTCTTTTCATTTTCAAAACTCCCTCTCTCTTATTCATTCCCTCATTTCAGATTTTCTTCATTAAAAACACCAAAAACACCTTCTCTCTCTTACTTCAAAAGATCAGACACTCCTTTTCTTATGAGTTTTCTCATGAACATCAAGAACATCATCAAGAACATTAAAAACACCAATGGCGGAGCTTGAAGATAATTTTTTTTTTGGGAGGGGGCAGACATGTTAATGTAAAATAAAATTAAAAAGTCAAGAAAATATATATAAAATAGTAGTAAATTAAATAAATTAAAAATGACCAATTTTTCAAAAATATAAGAGAAAATATATTGGCTTGAAACTTTGCTTAGAAAATAGAAAATTTGAAAATTGCAACTTATGAATTTTTTATGATTGTATATAAATACAATAATACTAATATTTATTAATTATTTTTTATATAATATAAAAATTAAAGTTAAAAGCTAATAAAATGTGAAATAACACTAAATTAAATAAAAATACCTAATTTATTATTGTGATTGAAGTTTGCCCATATGTAGTGGTATTATTATTTTGTGTCTTGTGACTGGTTTGGAACTTTAGTTTACACCTACTACTACTATTATTATTATTATTATTATTATTATTATTCAAAATTACACCAAGGCACCAAAAAGAAAAAGTGGAATAACATGACAGAGCCGAGAATCGAACGAGCGCACTTTAATCTGCTTCAATGCATGTGAACCACTCAAGCCATTTTATTTAGAAGAAGCATTCTTGCTAAATGTTTTATAAAATATTTGGAGGGTCATGACCCCATTGTCCTTATTGAGCTCCGCTAATGAAGAACACCAAACATTAAACACCACCACTACCATAACCGAAATCATCATCATCACCTTAATCTCCTCTTCATCATCATTATTTTAAAATCATCAACACCAAGTTCTTACACTCTTTTCTCTTCATACCCGAAATCATCATCACCAATCATACAAGGATTTTTCATCAACATCAAGCTCATGCCTTTTCCTCTCTTGACCGAACTCATCATCATCATTCTTATCTTCATTTTCTTGTTTGGTGAAGATAAATGCAAGACCTATCTTACTCCTGTTCCTTGAGAGCCTTCACTCACCTTATTTTGTCTTAAAATATTTGTTTAGGAATCAAGCTTCGGATACCCTAGCTCAACCATGGTGCTCAAGGACATTGTTGTTCATTTTTGGCTATTTGAAGTGATCTCCAAGAGGTAAGGGGGTTAGGGTCCTTAGTGAGTCTTATTGGTCATTTATTTGATGGATGAACATTCACATGTTAAAAGGTTTGGTAAAATTTAAAACTTGAAGTTGTATGTTGGTTAACAATGCTTGAAAAATGTTGTGCTATGGTTGCATGTGTGGAATATTATATGATGATGATTGATATATTTGATGATTGAGATATTGAGTGAAAGTTGTATAATAATGGCATTTTATACATAATGGCCGATTGGCCTATTGTTGGAAAAATAAGATATTGATGATCAACTCTAATATGATGAGATGACAGGATTTAAAGAAAATTTGGGCAAAAACTAAAAATTATGTTTTACAAAAAGATGTTTAAATTAAGGTTCCTTGAAAACTAATGTATTTAAGTATAAAGAAAATTGTTTTCAAGTAAAGGGAAAAAGGTAAATAAATGTGTTTTATAAAAATTCCAGAATTGAAAGGCTTAAATAAATGTATTTGAAGTTGGTTTATGCTTGGAATTGAAAAGAAATAAGTTTTAAAGTGGTTTTTAAAGTATTTCCTTGGCTTTTAAGTAAGAAGGACAAAAAGGTCTTTTAATAAATTCTATTTTCAAAACTTTTTTTTGTAGTGATATTATGGGTATATTATGAGCCCACATCTGTTTTATTACTTAAAGATATTGATGGGTGAAATTATTTTAATAAACTATTTAAAAGTAGTATTTTCAAAAATATATAAGTACTAGAAAGGGAAAGAATGTCATTTAAACTTTATGTTTTTCAAAACTGTTTTTACTATAGCTAGATATATGTGTTAGGAGTAAAATAAAATTGGTTTGGGTCGAAAATGTTTTGAAATGAATTATTTATGCATGTTTTCGTAAACTAATATATTTTGGGTTTTAAAGGAAATAGTAGCAAGGGCAAGAGTGTCATTTCAAGTTCTTTGTGATGATATTATATATGTATTATAAGTATAATAAAGTTGGAGTTAGTCAAAGTTGGTTTTTATAAAATTATTTTAATATATAAGGCAAACTCCGTAGGTATTTATTCCGTCGGTAATTATTACCGACGGTCCCGATGAACCGTCGGTAATATTATTTTAATTATACCGACGGTTTAACCGTCGGTAATTATGTCGTCCCATTTTTTAAATTATTTACATATTACCGACGGTTTAGCCGTCGGTAATAATAAAAAAATTTAATTTTTTCTTCATATTACCGACGGCTTGGCCGTCGGTATTTATGTAATTTTATTTTTTTTTAAATTTTATTTTGATGCTCCTTAAGAACCTGATTTAAATTGAAGCAATGGACGGGAATATAAAACAAAGCGTATTGAATAAATAAAACGTTTATTAATAAAAAGTGGTAATTATTGTCAAATGCGAATACGAATAAAAAAAATATAAGAATGTCAGACGAATACAGTAGAAAATGAAATAAAAAATGTTAAACATAGTTTGAGTCATCATCGGCATCGGGGGAGCCAGTACCCGGGGCATCAGTCTTCGTAATAGTTCTTAGGGATTCTAGTAGCATCCGTGGCCACCTCTCTAACCAGCCCCGACACTTGCTCAAATGCATGCTGTGAATAATTATTTCGGACTTAATCGCTAGCATTCTAGTGGCAATTGAGAGTTGAGAAAAATTCGAACCTTCCCAGAGTGGCTCCCTCACTGACTCTAGTAGCTCGTAAAACC
>JASCZI010121027.1:57674-68583 GCA_036250425.1 Stylosanthes scabra | reverse complement strand
AAAAAAAAAAAAAAAAAAAGACAAGTGCATATACATATCAGTACATAGAGCTTAAATATGGGTTTTTTCATTTGTTATTTTTCATTTTTCAAAGGGCTATTATGTCATTTTGCCACAAGCTCCTCCTTTTCACTCGGTTTTCTTCGCATAATTGAAGAGAAAACAATTTGGTGGGTCCACACCAAATTTTTCTTTTCAGCTCAATTTTCCCTTACAATCCAAACGGTGGAAAATCAGCTTTTCTATCCATTTTCTCTTCTCACATTTTTTTTTCTTCTAAATTCCATTGATCCAAACAACCTGTAAAAGATAATTAACTTTAACACTGTGTTTGGATAGAAGATGGAAAATGAAAGAAAAGAAAATTAGAGGAAGGAAGATGAGAGGAAAGAAGATGAGAAAAAAAGTAATTTTTTTATGTGTTGTTAGGATTAAGAGAAAATAGATGGAAAGAAGATAAAGAGAATTTTTTTTTTTTTTGTTTGGATGATGTGAAAAGAGAGAAAATTATAATAAAGCAAAATTACTTTAATGCACTTCGTATATTATATGTAAATTATAGTTTATTAATATATTAATATGTTTAAATCAATTTTTCTTTAAAAAATTTAATTTTACTTTCAAAACTTTAATATATTATTATTATTTTAATTAAAGAAAGTATTTTTTATTTGGATGAAACGAGAAAATAAAAGGAAAAAAAATTTAAAAAGGGCAAAAATAATAGAAAATAAGGAAAAATTATATTTTTTTGTATTATTTAGATCAATAAAAAATAGTAAAGTGAATAAATAAAGAGAAAATTATTAGTATATAAAATGTCCTATTTATTTTTATTATATAATAAAGTATAAATATTTTGATTTATATACTTTTAATTGTATTTTATAAAAATTGTAATATATTATAATTTTATGTATTCATATAAATTTTTTTACTTAACTAATATAATATTTAAATGTAATTTATAGGTTATAACTATTAAAACTAATAGATAATAACAAAATATAAATAAGGGTAATATTGTAAAAATACACCAAAATAACACACTTCCTCACATTTTTTTTTTTTGGGTGAAAGAGGGGGTCAAAGACCCCAAGGAACAGAAAACACTAAGAGTTCCTCATCCTAAAAGTATTAGAATAATCAGAAGACAGAGCATGACTAATGTCAGGAGGAGGGGCGTCGAAAATATGAAGGCCAAGGGGAAGGTCCTGCCCTTTCTTCGCAAGGAGATCAGCAACGGTATTTCCTTCACGAAGACTGTGGAGCCAAGAGATATCGATAAGTCTCTGGGAGAGAATTTTAATATCTTCCACCAAGGAATAGCAAGAGTGGGAACTAAAGCAACCTTCTTTGACAAGTTGAATGGCAGTACTGGAATCTGATTCAACGATTATATGCTGGAGTCCATTAGCAATAGCGATTTGAAGACCTCTCAGAATATCCCAGAGCTCCGCCTACATTATGGAACAGCTTCCCAGGTTACAAGAGAAAGCAGTAATAAACCTGCCTAGGTGGTTCCTGAAAACCCCTCCACAAGCAGTATTGTTATTATTAGTGAAAAAAGAACCATCAACATTAATTTTAATATAATTCTCAGGGGGAGGATCCCAGCGAATGAGTTGGCTTTGATGACGGGGAGGGTTGTCTGTGCCAGAGTTGTGTAGTGTCAGTACGCTCAGGATTTCTTTCCATCTTGCCTTTATGGATTCAGCCGCAGCAATAGGGGAGATGGAACTATTCTCGAAGATGAAACTGTTTCGGAAGTACCAAAGACTGGAAATGGTAACACCAAAGAGGCAAGCCCAGTCATCTCGATTTGCAATATTGATCAAAATCCATTCATGAAGATTGGTAGCATAGAAGGTTCCTTGAGATTTTCGGGGGGCCAAGATGTGCCAAACACTACTAGCAAACGGGCAATCTCTAAGAACATGGATAGTATTCTCCAGGTTGCCACAGCATCTTGGGCAGGTAGCATGGAAGGAGAAATGTCTTCTCTGTCTTTTAGCGTTTGTCAAAATAGCTTCATGAGTGGCAAGCCATAGGAAGGTACGGATGCGTTCTGGGCCACGCCAGTTCCAAATGATCTTGAAAATTCGGTCCGAGAGGTCTTGCTCTTTAACAATATGTTCATAAGCAGTCTTTAAGGTGAAGGTGCCATCCTGAGATTTGCTCCAAGCAACATTGTCCTCGCTTTTCCATGGAGAAGGGGGAGCCATGGCCATTACTTTCCTCTTGACATCATTCGGAAGCCATTGATTCAACTTGTTTTCATCCCAGTGTCCTGAAACAGCAAGGAAGTTAGTAAGTAGAGAATTAGACTCAGCAAATGATATTACCTGGTCAGAGTAATTGCGGAGTTTTCCTAGGGAGGGAACCCAATTGCTATCCCAAAACTGAATCTTGGACCCATCTCCAACATGCTAGATAATGCTGTCTTGAACATCTTTCCAGGCAGCATTAATTCCTTTCCAAAGATTGGAGGAGTTTGCTCTTCTGTTGACTTCAGGGAGAGTATCATGGCCGCATTTGTATTTACTTCTTAAGACTTTAACCCAGAGGGATTCTTTGTTCGCAATAAGTCCCCAGCCAAGCTTCATC
Organism: Stylosanthes scabra; assembly: GCA_036250425.1. Classification (NCBI taxonomy): domain Eukaryota; kingdom Viridiplantae; phylum Streptophyta; class Magnoliopsida; order Fabales; family Fabaceae; genus Stylosanthes; species Stylosanthes scabra. The sequence goes on along the minus strand of JASCZI010121027.1, from coordinate 65,976 downwards.
ATAAATGCATGATTTACATCTTTTGCATGTCTAATGCCTAGTCCGCCATTCCTTTTAGAGATTGTAACTTTCTTCCAGCTAAGAAGATGAATCTTTTTCTGATGTTGAGTATCTCCCCAAAGAAAATTCCTGCATTTTTGATCAATTAAATTACAAGTAGAAACAGGAAGAAAAGCAGTTTGCATAGTATAGCTGGGAAGGGAGGAGAGGACAGATTTCACCAAGGTAGTCCTTCCCGCAAGGGACAGAGATGAGGCCTTCCAGTTATTTAGTCGGCTATTCATCTTGAGAATAATCTCTTGGTAAGTATCTCGGTTAACTTTAGAGTGAAGAATGGGAACACCGAGGTATTTCCCAAGATTATCCGTTCTAGAGAACTGAAGATAGTTGCTAATCTCCTCTCTAATATTGCTGTTGACATTCTTAGAGAAGAAGATTCTTGTTTTCTCCTTGCTGACTTTCTGCCCAGAGCTCTTACAGAATTCATCCAAGACTTTGTAGATAACCTCGGCTTGTTGCATATTCGCCTCTGTGAAGAGGATGAGGTCATCAGCAAAGCACAAGTGGGAAAATTCAGGGCCTTCTCTATGAAGTTTGATGGCTTTCCAAAATCCATGATCACAAGCAGCTCCAATTAGTTGAGAGAGGCGTTCCATACACAAGACAAATATATATGGGGAAATGGGGTCACCTTGACGAATTCCTCTAGAAGGGGTGAATTCATCAAGGGCCTCACCATTCCAGAGTACCCTCATTTTAGTAGTTGAGATGCACATCAAAAGCATATGGATGAATTGATTAGGTAAGCCAATGTCTTCAAGTGTTTCTTGAATAAAACTCCACTTTAGCCTATCATACGCCTTCTCAAGGTCGATTTTGATGGTCATCCAACCTTTGGCACCCGTCTTGTTTCGCATGGTGTGGATGACTTCTTGGGTGATAATAATATTATCTGAAGTATGTCTCCCGGGTACGAAGCTACACTGAGTAGGTTTGACAAGCTTATCCATGACCTTCCTCATTCTAGAAGCAATGATCTTTGTGACAATCTTGTAGGAGACATTACAGAGGCTGATAGGTCTCATTTACTTGAGGTTCAAGACAGGTTCCACCTTAGGAATGAGAGTGATAAGGGTCTCATTCAGTTCTTCAATCCTGTGGGGCTCAGCAAAAATAGACTTGATGAGGCGACAGATATCAGGCCCAACCACATTCCAGTTCTTTTGATAGAATATTGCTTGAATTTCATCTCTTCCTGGCGCCTTTAGTCCCCCTATGCTGAAAACAGAATTTTTTATTTCCTAATCAGAAACAGCACAGCCAATAGACAAAAGATCATAGTTAGTGAGAGTAGGAAAGGCATGATTTAAAATAAAAGGATATTCAGGCATATCATCATAATAAAGAGAAGAGTAAAAAGAAGTAGCCATGAGTTCTAGAGTTGGAGTGTCAGTGATCCAAATCCCATCTGCATTCTGAAGAGAGGTAATTTTGTTGCGTCTTCTTCTAGCCATAGTTGAACCATGAAAGTATTTCGTATTTCGATCTCCGAAGTCGATCCACTTGCATCTAGATTTTTGATACCAGAGAATCTCCTCCTGATTTAGAATCTCTTCATAGTCCTTCCAGAGAGTAATTTGAAGGTCTTCCAAGAATTGGTTATTTCCGTTGATGTTAAGGCTTCTAGAGATCCCTTGAAGTCTTCGAAGAATTCTGCTTTTTCTCCTGTGAATATTGCCAAAGACAGTGAAGTTCCAGTCCTTTAAGGTCTTCTGAAATTGCTTAATTCCATCAGACCAAGAATCATTAATTTTTCAACTGTTTGTCACCAATTCCTGAAATTCTGGATGGATGAGCCATGCAGCCAGAAACTTGAAGGGTCTTCTACCTCTGTTAGGAAAGCTAGTTGGATTTAGTTGGAGATACAAGGGACAGTGATCCGATTTTAACATAGGGAGGTGCTGGACTCTTGCTTCAGGAAACAAGATTTGCCAATCAAGGTTACAAAGGCCCCTATCCAATATTTAAATTAACAAGATGCGAAGACAACTTTTATGGTGATTCTCACAAAAAGTTTTTCTTTCCTTCCTAATTTCTTTGATAACCAAACAATGGAAAATGAGATTTTCTCTCCTCCCTTTTTCTTTCCATCAATTTTCCATAAATCCAAACATAGTGTAATTGAAAATTAATGTGTCTTGTTTAGAATGTTTTACTAAAATGGCTTTGATAAATGCCTGAGACTGAGAGTTACTTGTCATCTTTGAAAATCGAATCCTCTTTCTTTTCTTGTTATTTTGTTTTTATGCGCATTGCAAATTTCCTAGGACAATGACCTCAAACCTTTTTCCCTGCACTTTTTTTTAATGTCATCAAGAATACCTAATAATAATGCTAGATTAGTAGAGTTGCTGTGCCCTATCAATCAGTTTTTATACAGGTAGGACAGTGTGCGACATTATTGCACACATGATGACTCTAACTTTGATTGATTCTGCTTCAAACGACAAAAGGAAAAAAAATCTGTTATATTCAGTCTGCCTCAGTCCAAAAACCCTAGCTTTATGCAATGCAAGAAAGGACCCTCACAATGCCAAGGTGGCACCTACTTGGCTAGCTACTTCCTCCTACATTCCTATAAAAATTAAAAAGTACATTACATTATTTTCTAAAATTTAAATATTGAATGCTTGTTGTTATAACAATATTACAGTGCTGACTAAGAAATCACTCTTAATTCATTTTTTATAAATAGAATTGATTAATAGAAAAAGATTATATATATTATTATACTATCAGTTATTTTTCACATATACGACTTGAAAAGTATCTTATGATACTAATTAATTAAAGAATCAATATTAGAATGTCTCAAACGAATTAAATTTCACCTTTAAATTTTAAATTTACTTATAAAATTATAATTCATTGCTGTTGCCTGTTATGACATATTAATCTCTCTATAAGAGGATAGATCTAACATGACATGATTGACTGAGGGTAGATCAAGTTATAGGTGTGCAGAGACCATAATTTTTTTGGTTGCATTTAATGCCAACAGCAGATTTCAGTGATTTCATTGATTCAGAGCTGCAACTTCATAACAAAAATCAAGAACATTAAAGAAATAATTGCAGGCCTTTTTCAACTAAAAAATGAATATAAGTACATTTCCTTCTATAGAACTAGAGTAAAAAACATAATATTTATATACATAATAGAATTCATGTGTCAAACTACTTAGAACCCCATGATAATGTAAAGGCCCTTCTAAGCCAACCAACCAACCAAGAAATATGCCAAAATGGCAGTGCCAACTAGTTCAAAATTGTAGGCCTAATGCATCCCAATTTTCACTATCACCAACTATTTTTTTTTTTCTATTCCCACCACACAGACAAATGTAGCAACCACCAATCATCATATGTGCAAGAGTGACTTTTTGAGATGAGCATGTACCTCAACAACATTGCAATCATTCACTCCTCTTATGCATTATTGCCACCTCTGACTGCAAGAAACAAAATCTTCTCTGCCTTCAAAATTATCCTGTATCCCAAATGCATTACGAGACCAAGAAAGGTAACAAAACCCCTCATCTACTGCAGTTTGACCTTGAATCAATAGCAGAAAGTCCAGCCAGGAGAGCATATAGAACTTATTCTCTTTTTGGTGCACAACAATTTATTTCTTAATACTTTAGCTCCGATAGTTGGCTGGGACATGAGCTTAAAATTGAAGGAACATTTCTCCCACAAACTGGAGAAGATTTTTTACCACTCCCAGAAGAATTATCAGTTTGTTGGGATTGAGAAGTGTTCACTGATGAAGTGTTCATCGATGAACTAACTTTCCTTCCATCTGAACCTGGCTTCATATTGCCCCCATTAGATGGAGTGCCTGCAACTGTTGTACACACAGGTCGGTTGTTATTGATTAGTTGCCCTTGCGGTGGTGGGGTGGTTGTGTAATCTCCCCCAAATGAAATTTGCATACGACCCTGGGAAATTCTTCCTTGGTCCAGAGAAAAACTTTTGAGGTTTGGAGCACTAGATGTTACAATAGGCGCATGATGAACATGAGAATCCGTGGTTCTTCCTGAGCTCCTAGAGTTAGAAGCTTGGGTAGAACTTTTGCTTTGTGTTTGTGTGAAAACAGGGATATTATTGGCAAACTTTGTAGCCGAACTGATATTGGTGGATGGTGCTTTATACCAAGTAGCCACAGCAGGCTGCTGCTGTGGCTGTTGAATACCATACTGCTTCTGAAGGTGAAGCAACGGCGATGACTCTTGAGAACTTGAGGCATTACTAGAAAGAGGCACACTTGTTGTTGCAGTTGAAGACACAGTTGTTACTGAACTTGAAGCAACAGAGCCACTAGGCCAGTTTCCGTTTGAAGGAGAAAACATGTAGTTGACATTCTTTGATGAATTATCAAAAACAAGAGTTGTTGGCCCATTGTTAGTTGACGATTTTCCATGAGTGATTTTCTTTTCATCCTCTTGATGGGAAGAACTACCTCCACTCTTCCCTTCAGTTATTGAATAAGTCTTTTGCTGAGTAGAATGAGGTGTGCTTGCAGCTGGATATCCTTGCCATGAAATATCAGGCAGGCTGTGAAATATCACTGGGCTCTGTCCTGCAGCTGAGAAGTTAAGGTTTGAGGGAACGTTTGTCCCATTATATGCACCAAATGATATTGCAAATGCTTGAGATGGCGTAGTCTCCCCTCCGCCTTTAGAAGCTTGTTGCTGTTGTTGCTTGTCACTGATATTCCGACTGTTTCCACCAACATTATCTGAAATTACAGATGGCCGGAAAGTTAAGTTCATTGGTTGAGCTGGAATTGTGAAGTTGTGTCCATGCATATTCTTTTGTGGGTAAGATTTCCGGTTCGCAACAGATGAGGCATTGTCTCTGCTAACCTCCGTTTCATGCTTGAGAGGATGGGACAGCGAGGCCTGTTGCTTTTGTGACTGCATAGGAGGAGAGGTCAAAATGCTATTGCCATTAAACTGTGCACCCTGTGACTGCTTATATGATGATGAACTGCTTGATGTGCTTGGATTGAGATAACTTGGTGGTACCAGTACTTGTGAATGAGGGTGCTGTTGTGGATGCTGAGGAGGATGGATTGTTTGAGAGGAGTAGTAAGTCCCATTGAGTATTTGGGGTGCCTGAGAAGGGTTCGCACCTCTGATTGCTGCATTGGTCCCAGCTGAGGTTGAAAACGGGAATGAGTAACCATTATTTTGAACTATTGTCATATATGGGGTATCACTGGTTGGAAAATTTGGGTAGCTAAAGCTCATTGAACCAGCTACTGCTGGCAAAGTTGAAGAGGTAGCAAGAGATCTGGCACCTGAACTATGGGACTTACTATACGACAAAGCACCAGTGGTGGAATTTGAACCTGCCTGACTTGTAGATGCTGCTACTGATGCTTGCTTCTGACCAGGAGGAAGTATAAAGTCAGGACCATGCTACATTAAAAGTTAAAGCATGCAACTTTTCAAGATAAGGGTTACTTGTGCAATCAGAAAAATAGATAACATCATATTTTTTAACTGTATTGAAGCAATTGGAAGGCAAGTGCATACCACTAGATTGCTACTTGAACTAGGATGTGGACCTTGCTGGAGCACAAGCTGCATCCTTTGAGTTGAATCCATTGGATTGGCATTATTAGAACCTTTAATTGCCATGAGACTAGAACCACTTGTGGCAGCGGAACCTTTCCCCTGTGCTGCAGGGTGTTTCTGAGATTGCTTCCCAATAACCACACTTTCTGCAGAGGGCACACAATTGATATTGTTGGACCTTGTGCCATACTGCGAAGCAGAACCAATAGATGGTGCCAAATGGGGGTTCATCTTTGTGAACTGCTGGTGTAAGAAGATGTTACGGGCAATGTGATGATGGGTTGCACATCTCTTTGGTAGTGGCTGAGAAGGAACTTCCTTCAGATGCTGCATGTTTGAATTATGCAGGAATTATCACTATGTATTCCATATAAATAGGTAGGATATTTGTATATTACCAAAAGAATAAAAAGGGACTGAAAAAGAAAAAATATGACTAGAAGAACAAATTCTGTGACAAATGCTAATACCTCAAACTTTGTCGATGGTCCTGTGGCTTTGTCCATCTTAAAAACTGTATGCAAAGGCATTGTGCATCTGGCAATCACAGTTATTTACCTTTAGAAAATTGACATTATTGTTTTAACCAAACATTAAGTAAAATTTGACTAAAGAATGAATAAAAGGATATTATTCTAGAGAAGTAATGATCTAATACCCAACGGTAGAGAGATTGTTTGGATGTCCCGATACAGCAGTTGATAGAGCCATTGAGTTATATTGAGCTGAAGAGAACAAAGAACAAGCATTAAGAAACTTCTATTCAATGAATAGGTTAGAATCAGAGTGAACATATATTGTAATCACATAATAAGTCACAATAAAATAAAATAAAAATTACCAGTTTTCTCAACTTTGGGATTTGATAATTTAGTATATTGCTCCTTACTACTATTCTGCTCTTCTAACTTAATGCTTGGACTTGTATCATTAACATTGTTTGACTTCTCCAAATCATGTTTTAGCACATCACCCCTTTCTCTAACTGTGACCTTTTTAGCCTCTTCAGTTTCATCTGCAGTCTTTTCTCTCTTAAATGTTCTTTCCATGTCTTCAACCTTGGCACTGCTATCTTCTCTCTTCTGCGTCAAAAAATGGGACAAGTTGAAGCATTAAACTGGAAAAAATTAACACAAATTATTTAGATTCAATATGACAAGGCAACCAACTTACCTTTTCCAAATCCAGTGCCCATGGTTTAGTCTCAGGTGTGACATCACCCTTTGATAAGTCATCTCCTTCAGGCGACGGCATCACAGGAGGAGGAGCCTGTTCAAAAGACACTTATCTTCAGATATTTGACAGCAAAAACCAAGGGAAATGTATAATCCGAATGAATGCAAACACGAGAAGGATCCTCACCATCAGATCAATCTCAAACTTGCCTAGTCTTTGGCCACTGGCACCCGGAATAGTAGATACCCTAAAAAAATTCATCAACAAGGGATCAACAATCATTTATCCCAATAATCATATTCAGCTACATCAACTAATCCTTTTTCCACTAAGTGAAATCAACCACATGAATCAAACAATGCCATTGCTTCCTATAATAAACCATTTACCATAAAGAAACATGAATAATGAAAAAAAAAATTTATTGTTCATTGGTGCTCACACTCTAGTTGAAGCTGAATCCTGTTTCTCAACATCCAGCACGGTGAGCCGCTTCGGCTCTTCTGTCACAGGGGAGGCTGATCTTCCATGAGGGAAAACATCACATCCAGCACCTGAATTCTTATCTTCCCCAGTGACACCATTTGGATCCTCTGATGAACCACTTTCATTAATGACTGCATTACTGCCGTGACAATGAACACTTGCAGCTTGCTCAGTCTGAACACTAACCAACTCTGCTGCTGTTGAATTACAGGGTACTAAAGCACGAGAGCTGTTGCACTCCTCCACTTTCTTGTTCTCTGTTGATAAATTCCAATTAAAATTTTCAGATGAAACAAATAATACAAAAGCATAAAAGATCAAAAGATTTAAGAAAATAATTCTAAAATCAAACCTACCAGCATCCTTAGAAGACGACGTGTCGTTTTTCTTGGAAGTCATCAAACCGTAAAGAAGCTCCGCTATTTCAATTTCAATATCTGATGATTGCGATTTCAATGTCTCGGAAGAATCACCAATCGCTCTCTGCAACATTATATCACATACGCCTTAAAACTTCACTTTTTCTTCTCTCTCTCTCTCACTTTTTTTTTTTAAAAAAAAAATTCCAGAAAAATCAAACAGATTGAAAATGAAAAATGAAAATTAAGAAGCTTCCGCTGACCATCTTTTTCTTCACAGAAACACTCGAAGAAGAAGGAGATGCTGGCTCAACCGGAGAATTCGACCGTTGCCGGAAATTCCGGTCGCCTCCGCCGCCACTTGCAGAGACACAATTTTCGTTCGATCTTTTCACAGATGCTACAAACACAAAAACAAATGAAAAATAAGAATTACAAAAAATACAAAATAAAAAAAAAAAGCGAGTGAAAATTGAAAACAAACAGTTAGTTATTCTAAGAACCTGAACGAGCTTTCCTCGGAACCGCGACGCCGATCATCTCGTCCGCGACCTTCAGCGGCGCCGGCGGCACGAAGCTCCGGCTAAGAATTTGATCGGAGGCGGCGAAAGACAACGTCGTATTAACGGAACGCGTA
>JASCZI010121027.1:26312-55043 GCA_036250425.1 Stylosanthes scabra | reverse complement strand
AAGATGGAATAGAATAATATATATATATATATATATATATATATATATATATATATGTATATATAATATTGAAAGATATATCTATGTTAAGGCCAAGACAGCTGGAAATTTCATAGTTAAGACCAAAAGAAAAAAAGTATTTGTTAAATACAGAGATAAGCTAAGAGAGCATTTATAATTAAATATTATTAGTATAGTATATATCACTTCAATAAATTATATAATGATTTTTCAATTATATAACATTAATATCTTATTTTCTTAGGGATTTTCCATCATCATTGAACGTCTTTTTTCATATACATATATTTATTAATTATTAATTATTATCATCATTAAACTTTAAAAGTGTACTTTATCGGTATTTGATCAATATGTACTCTTTTTCTTAATGACTTAATAAACATGCAATTGAAAAAGCAAAAGAATATAAAAAAGAAATGCTGAAATTATACAAAGCAGTGCATGCATGTGTATGATAGTAAACTAATAACGATAGCATAAATAAATGAGTTATTTCCCATATTGAATAGAATATAAGTTAGGAATTTATATTTCCATTAAAATTTGAAAACATAAAGTTTAAGCAAATTAAACAATGAATTTAATTTAAATATGCCTCACATCAAGCATGTATTCCGTCGCTATCTAAATTTATTATTACCATTTAATTTTATCCCTATTGCGCTAAGTTTTTTTTTTCCTCAATTCTTTTTCATTAAAAAAAAACACACTTCTTATATGCACCTATCTTCCATCCTTCGATGCCTTCTTTAAGTTATCAAGATGGAGATTTTTCAATTTTTTATTCTATTTCTCAATCATTATGCTCCAATACGATATTAAAATAATATTATATTTTAAGGCTACAACTAGTGTAGTTATTAATCACTTTGAATTCATCATTTAATTTGCATATATAATTCATTTATTATACTAGTTTTAAAATATATTACAATATTATGATGACATGGGAATATTTGCATTATCTTAAAAAACAAGCTACTCATCAAATACCAATGAATATTAGATTATTTGTTATTAGTCAATTCTTGATTATTGATTTATTATACATTACATTGTTTTCTATTTTTTAAAAAAAAAAGGGGGGGGGGGGAGAAGAAGATAAATTAAAGTCGTACACAAAAAATATCAAAACACGTGTATATAGATAATATTTAATTAACATATTCTAATTGAAATTAATTGAACTTATTATATCAAAAAGAAAGAGGTTCACCAAAAAAAAAATATCAACAAGAAAAAAAGTTATAAATACAGAATAATTATGCATGTATATCTATTGTTTTTATATATTTTTAAGAATTTATTTTCCAAAAAATTTTACACATATATCCACTCAGATGTTATAACATCATTAAAATAATTAATTTTTAAATTTATTACTTCTAAACTCATATAAATACATAAATATGATTGAATAACAGTGTAAAACTCTTTACATTGTCAGTACATCAAAATTAAATTCTATTTTTAATATATATTTTATATTTTTATATACATTTCATACGAATAATTAACTTGATCATTATTTTTATATATGTAATATAATTATTATGTTGTTTTATAATAATAAGGTAACATATTATTTATTAGAAATTAACTATTTCCAAGGACATAGTTTAAAAGTCTATAGAAACTTTTTTAAATGTATTCTTTGCTCTGGTTATGCAAATAGGATCGGAAAACTAAATTACAAGATATTTTTTAATTGAAAAATTAAATCAAATTAAATAAATAACCAAATTTAAACAAGAACAAATCATATATGCACATTAAATTAATCTTTACTTTAAAACTTATTCATAATGCACTGCAAACACTTCTAACAAAATGTTGTTGAATGAATTATAAGTTGAGTTCTCCGATCCAAGCATGTTATAAAGAGATAACCACCAATAAATCATTATTTGTATTTTTGGTGACAGAATCATTATTTGTATTTGTATAGAAATAATAAAGTGTTGACTAATTAGTAGGTAACTTTTTATGTTTATGAAAATTTTAATTATTTTATTGCAAAATATTTTATTATTCTATTATAAAAAAGTAATTAGTTTACTTGGTTGTTTTTTACGCTATTAAAAGTATAGAAAACTTAAATAAATATATGATACTAATTTTATATATTTATGAAAACATCTTTGTCTGAAGCAATCCCATCATGTGGTCTTAACTCTTATGAAAATTTTATAATGGAAATTGGATTGGAAAGTGATGACACCAGGTTGCCATTAAGAAGTTAGCATGAATTATATATTAATTAATAAATTAAAAAATATATGGAGAAAAGTGTTTGAAAAATGGATAACTAGGAAATAGGGGAAAAAATGTAAGTGTTAGAGTGTGCCACTTAGCTTGCTCGAATTCGTATATATCTATTTATTAGTGTTACGTGTTAGGATGATGTGACAAATTATAATGATGCATTTCGGTGACTCTTTATTTGACCTCATAAACTAGTGGCAAAAATAATAATTCTTAATGTATTTAATATTTATTTACGTTTAGTGGAATTTAATTTTTAAATTTTAATATGAGCTAGTTTCATGAATATATACAAGAAACCAATAAAAAATTTATCATCATATATATAATATACCGAGTCCTATGTACGTCTAATTTAATTAGAGACCAAAACTATAGAATACTAGTAATATTTTATGGAAAAAATTACTCGTTTAATACTTTTTATTTATAAACATTTTTATATTGTGATTTTTTTATATCTCATATATAGGTTAAGAAATGAATAATATCAAGATTCAAAAACTTCACATGTATGTCATTAAATTAGTAAACGCAGAGTTTTAAAGGCTTAAAAAATCCAATTGAGATTTAATTAAATATAATAAAATAACATATTTATATAACAACAACAATGCCTTATCCCACTAGGTGAGATCGGCTACTTACTTGGATCAAACGACGCCATTAAGCTCTATCATATATCATGCTTACAGACAGGGACGGATCTAGAGGAGGCGAGCATAGGCCTCGACCTCCAACATTTTGAATATCAATTAATAAAGAGGTTGTTATATAATACATTATATAGTTTTTTATTTTGTATTTGAAAAATAATATTACACTAAAAACTAAATTATTAAACATATTTAATATCTAACTTAGTTTAAGTAAAAGTGTAACTCAAATATTATTTATTTCTAATAATTATAAAAGAAGTAATAATATAAAAAAATTTAGCCTAAATATTATCTATATCTAATAATAATAAAATAGCAAAGGATAGTATCCAAATAAAAAAAATTAGGATAAAAATTATTGTCAAATCATTTCTATATCAAATAAAATCTTTAAAGATTTAGATTTTATGATATAAATTGTTGTCATTTACTAATCAATTCTAAAAAAATTCGTCAGTAAGAAAATAGATACATATTTTTTATAATTTAAAACATATTTTTATTATTATATTTTTTAGTATACTTTAAATTACATAAGTTAAGTTATTTATAAATTTTACTTTATATTATATATATTTTCGACCCTCCAAAATAATCTTTCTGGATTCGTTCCTGTCTACTGAGATATTGTTTATATGTAGATCTCGTTTGACCACCTTATGGATGGATGGTCTTCTTAAATTTTTCTCTGTCTTTCACCCATTATTCACCTTCATCTCATCTATCCTCCTAACTGGTGATTTGTCACTCTTCTTCCTATATATCCAAACCACCACTTAAAATGCGATTCTACCATCTTTTCAATAATAGATACTACTCTACTCTCTCTTATATTTATAAAAAATATGCTTGTTATGGTTTTTATTACAACTTTCTTTTATGAAAAACATAAAACTATTAGGTATTTTTATGCATTTTAATAATAAAAAAATTAACTTGTTTATCATTAGCATCCTTATCATACATATACTTGTGTTTAGGCAAACCCTTTTAGATAGTTATTAGGGTTTTTTCTTTGGGTCAATATATATAGGTATCTGGATTAGGATAGAAAATAGATTAATGGTGTTACGTGGAATATTAAAGTGCAATGGGTCCCAATCTCCACTCGAACATTGAATTTGTTTATGGTTTCCAAACCCCTAACCATTTCGTGTCCCCACCTAAGAATGCATGGTCCCAGAAAAGGAATATCATAAAATAAAATAGTGTTGTATTATGAATTATGAATTTTATTTAAGAAAGAAAAAGAAAATATAGAATACTATAAGTTTGACCCACTCTTCATTCTTAGAAAGGAAACCACCAATTTCACCATCAATCACCATTCATTGCCCTTCCTTTATTCCTCTCATGTGTTTTCGGATTTCTTTTTTTTTTTTCTTTTACCAATTTCATTTTTCAGCTTATATCTTCCCAGTCTCATCCATGCCTCTAGATATTTTCCTTTGTGTCCAGCCACTTCTTTTTTCAAAATATTTTTACGAAAGAATTATATATATATATATAGGAAGACTTTTCAGTATATCGAGTATATCACTTTAGCTGTATATACTTATAGATTATAGGTATATCAAGTATACCAAAAGTAGTATACTAGAAAACTTTCTATATATATATATAAACAATAATTTTATTTACATATTAAAATCAATCACTAAAATTAGCCACTAATATATAATATGTATTGAAATATAATATACACACTAAAAATGAATTAAACTACATATATATTTTATATTTTAATGTGTATTATACTTAGTGTCTGATTTTGGTGATTCGTTTTAATATAAACCTAGCAAATTCGATATAGAAAATGTGGCAACGCTTTGGTTTGGTTTGACATATGATTAGAAAATATGATGTGTTGGCAGGGTTTTCAAAGCTTTGGAATTGAGTAAGCCAAAATTAGGGTTGATGGAATTATGTCATATTTATGAATAATATAAAAATTATATTCTTACGTTATTGTTTAAAAATGACTATTTAAATTAGATCGGATAAAATTTTAATATTATAATAATGATAAATTTTAAGAAGTCGATACTTATCTTTTCTTGTTTATTATTTTTGTCTTATTTTTTAATTGATGTTATCAGTTAACTCTTTTTTCTTTTTTTAAACTAAGAGTGTTAATATCCTAACATTTCTCTATAATAAAATTGAGTAGGTTTAATTCAATTTTATAAGTTAACTAATAAATGAGGATTCCTTTTCAGTTTTCACACTTATAAACACAATAGAAAGTTAGAAATTATAATTATATTATAATTATAATATTATTAATAGATGTGAATTTATGATACTCTAAGCAACAAATAAAGATGATACATCATATCTATATGAGATGGTGGGATAGAATAGATTCAATAAAAAAAATATAATTTTGACGACCATTAAAAGTAATTATAATTTAATAAATTATCTTTTGTGATTAAAATTATTCAAAAAGATATTTAATATTGTTGAAATTAACAGTTGTAAAAAATATTTAGATTTTTTATGGTCATCACTTAATTATTACCATAGAAAGTTTAACTATTCTCGACATTTAGTAATTTTGTCAATATTTGTCCCAAACATAAAATGTTTTAAATCTTTTGAAGGCTAATTAACTGAAAAAAAAATAAATCCTGTCAAGGTAATAAACTCTTTTTTTTTGTAACTAGTAAACTACTAAAAAAAAAACAATCTTTTGACTCATTTATTAATTACCAAAAATACTCCTTTGAAATAAGTACTTTTTCATACTAAGTTACCAACTATTTTGTTTGTTTATATCAATAATCATATATAAACATATCATGATTAATTTAATTAATGGCTGATTTTTGTATATACAATATTTTTATATTAAAAATATATACAATGATTAATTTGATAATAAATTTTTTATTATAAAAATTAGAAATCTTCATGTATATATCACCATGAACGAATTATGTCGCTATAGTCAAATAACATTATCTTACTGTCCAAAAAAAAAACATTATCTTATAATAAAATAATCCAAATATACGAGAAAACCTGTAGAAACATTTTGTTATTATTTCTTCTAGAAAAAAGGAACTCGATTGTAGGCCATTGGGTCATAATAAAAAACAAATAAAATTAATTTGAGTTGCGGATTACATTCTTTAATTAATTCTCTAATAATATAATATCCGCCTTCCATTCAGTAGTCCCCATGATACATAGGTTTTTAGTTTTAAATAATTTGAGTTATTTTATTATATATATGGGGGCAAACCCTGTCCCACACTCTATCTTCTTTTGGTGACAAATTAAAATAAACAAACCAAAATAAAAGTATATTGGTGTTGGGAATAATATTATTCCTCTTTTTTCTTTAATTTCCCCCCTTTTACTTGAATAAAAGGTTGAATCTGAAGTAACTTGAACATGCTACAAAAGAAAACAAATACACCATATGTCAGTGATCAAAAGCATGTATACATCCATGCACAAAGATGCCTTTGGCAATAGTTAAATCCTTAAAAAAATAATATTTAATTATAATCTAATTTTAATATACAGATAGTATAAAATATTTTATATAATTATTTGATTAATTAAATTTATATTTTAAAATGATTTATAGTTAATTAAAAAAATTATTCTTGCTAACGACACATATATAAAATTATTTCATATTAAAAATGTATTAAAATTAAATTATTTTAATTAGCATCTCTTGGACAACAGAAGGGGGTATTATTTTATGGCCATTATTTTAATGCAAGAGTGATGCAAATCAAAGCAAATAACATTTTTCTAAAGCTATAATAATAAAAAAAGCAGACACTATATTATTTTATTCCATAAAAGAAAAACAAATAAAAGTACACGTTATTGCATAGTATATTAATAATATTATACAAATATATAATATAATATAGTCATAATGCATGTACAAGTACTATACTCTAAAGGCATAAACAAATGATTCAATTATAATATTGAAAAAAGAATTAATAAAAGCATCATTCATCGGCTTTCCGACACATTTTTTATTAGTATATAATTAAATAATAAGATATATGATATTTTAAGAAACCCTAGGATCCACCCGCTTCCACTTGTCCTATTATATGGTATATATTTATTTAATTTATTGGTAATGCCCTCATGATTAAGATATAAAGAATTGTTTTATGCGCACCTTCGATGAGATTTGATCATTGATTAATGGCTTATTCAATCCACCTGCACATGACCAATCGTGATTTGGGATGTTAATATGTATAGAATAAGAATTTAATTTTTTTATTAAAAAATAAATTAATTTTGATGTATTGATAATGTAACATATTTTATATAGTCGTGTAATTATATTATTTTTTAATGAATTTTTTTTTATAACGTGACATTACATAATTATATGTATGTGAGAACAGTGATATGAAATTATTGTTAGAAAGTTATTAAGAAGCCAACAATTAAGTTATCATCTAAAATTTATATCAGTTATCATTCGTAACTCATATATTAAGATTAACTTATCATTCAAAATTCATATTATTATTCGTAATTATGTATTGACTTCTTATTAATCATAATGTATTGGTTTTTCATGTGTAAAATATCTGTTAAAATAACAATAAAATATATATTTAGTGGGTTAAGACAAACCCACTCATTCAACTTAAACAAATAATTAATTTATTAATTAATTAAACCAAAGAAAGAAATCTAATCTTTCTATTTAATTATGGGTGTTGGATTCAAGTTGTCTTCAAAGACAAAAGTGGAAAACTTTAATTTAATTTTATTTGGACTTACTTGTCTATGTGTCAAGAATATATTGTTCCACGTTGGAGTTTCATTCTTGAATTTTGAAGACTTCCGGGAATGTGAATTTGTCTCGTTGCTAATCGAGGAGTTCGCCATGATTAAGAACCTTAATATTTAATTACTCTACGAGGCAAAAACAATTATATATTTTCAATTGTAGTACTATATAATAATATAATATAATATAATGCTTTATTATTTTATGTTTATAATGGTTTGTTTTCTTAATTTATTTAATTTCCTTCCA
Source organism: Stylosanthes scabra (assembly GCA_036250425.1). Lineage (NCBI taxonomy): Eukaryota > Viridiplantae > Streptophyta > Magnoliopsida > Fabales > Fabaceae > Stylosanthes > Stylosanthes scabra. The sequence continues at coordinate 47,054 of JASCZI010121027.1, read as the reverse complement.
AGTTGAACTCGGGAGTTGGGATGACGAAGTTATTATTATTTAATAACGTTTCTATTGCAAGAATTCGAGCTGTAATGGAATACTCTAGAGATATGTTTTTTTAAAAAATGAAAAAAGAAAATGTTAGTTTGTTAGGTTTGTGACTTTTATTGTTTATTCGCTAATTTTATTTTTAATTAATGAAAGATGTTATTCTATGTTAACGATGATCAACTTTCTACCGCTCCCAAGATTTTAATTAATATCTTTTGCCTCCAAGGAAGTAAACAAATCTTGAGTCGTGTAAAATAATAATCACAAAAAAGTATAAAGAATAAAAAAATAAAAAGGAAAAGCACTTTGTTGCGTGTTATGAATCATGAGAAATAAATTGACTAATAAGATAGTAAATATGGAGGTTCTTGTATTCATTCCAGGGAGGGATTATTATTCATTCATTTTCCTTTGAAATCAAGATTAGTGATTTTTTTTTTTATTCATTCATTAATTCATGAATAAACTCCAACCCACCTTAACTTAAATATAAAAGTATAAATCTAAAATGAAAATATTAAGACCAATTATATCGTACAATGCAACTGTATACAAAAATAAATATAATATTAACACATATTCTATATCAAATGGTTAATGATATCATTGTTTTGGAGAAAAACATTAAAAAGTATTTTTTGCATTTTTTTAAGAACCCAAATATTAAATAAGTTTGGATCAATAGAAAAATAAGATGCTTTGTTTTGAGTAATTTTAGCGCATAACTTTGTTGACCTTGTCATTATTATCTCACTAATTTGTATGGATAAACAATTAGACTTTCAATAATACATCAACGTTACTTATATCTATCTACTATATGATAATATAACATTAATATACAATTCGTTTTTTTAAAAAGCAATCACAATCATTCTACATGATCATGTAGAAAAAAAATAATGATAATATATTTACAAAATTTTTTATCATTACTACTACTCATTTACCACATTACATGATTTTTTTTGGTGAAATAATCAGCTAATATGATGTATCACATTTTTTTTATTTTGGTATTTTTGATGTACCAATTGGGCCGTGATGATTGGAGACATGGACAAACAATCCATGAAGAGTTTAACTACTTATCAGTGCTCTTATTTTTGCAATACACCAAATCAATTTTAATTTTTTTTTAATCAAATATATAAAATTTAATTGCAATTTCTTTGTTGTTAATTAAGTTAGTCATGAATTAAATTCTCATTTCCATTTTTATTTCAATCACTACAAGTAATAACCAATTCAAGAATTTGTACTATTGTTATTTTGTTCACTTCTAGGACCATCAAAGAATGAAGAATCTACCAGTTGGTTTCCACACCCAACAAAAATCATAAGGAACTCCATTAGGAGTAAAATCAGCATATATATACTCTACAAGGGTCTAATTTAAATGACGCATTGATTCACCATTATCCAAGAAAAAAATTTCTATTGAATTCAAGAACATTAACATAAACGTATAAAACTATAAACAGACATCAATTATCCAACTCAAAGAGAAGCATACACAAAACTTGACCTTCCAGAGATCCCAATATATTTTGTATACCGAAGCATCAAACTGTCAGCAATTCCTGAAAAGATAAGGAGAAAAAGAAGTCATTACTCCACCACTTAATTTAAGATATACCCAATTTGAATCCCACCACTTTTATTATGATTGTGTGTAAATGTGGAAGGGTAAACTTGTGCATATTTAAGAATTTTTCCTCAGGTAATTATAAAAAAATCAGGGTATATAGGAATCCAGGAAAAATTAGACACTCATGAGTCATGACTATTATCCAATTTATGCATAATTTGATTTTGCTTGATGCAGTTCTTATCAATTTCCAACTTCGTATTTACTCATATCCTCTCAATTTTCAACTACAGAGGATGTAAATATTCTTCTAAGTTATAAACATTGACCACTTGCAAGTCTAAGGCACTCAAGTGATTCAACAAGTCCAAATGAAGCAACTGGTCTAGAACTTTAAAATGCTAATACACAGTATAGATCTATCGAATACCTCGAAAATAATGTTATGGAGGTGAGAAAAACAAGGGGGTAAAAGATCTTTTTCTAAAGCTATCTTTTTTTTTAAAGATCTTTTACAAAAGTAAAAGTAATTTCATGTTTGGATATCTCATGTAATAATATCTTTTTATTTATCAATTATGTTTGGGAAAAACAATATAGAAGTACTTTGTTGTTTATTTATTAGGTTAAAAACATCTTTTTTTCGAGTAAAAAAGATCTTTTAAAAAAATATATAAATTGTATCTTTCGAAAAAAAATGTTTTTTTAATTTTACTAGTACTTTTACTTTTACTACTAGAAATTTGCCAAACATACAAAATAACATAAGATCTTTTTTTTTGTCAAGAAAATATCTTTTTTTGGCCAACTGGCACCCAAACAAGCTCTAAACTAGAGTATTACTAGACAAAGAGTTATGTCAGTGTGACAGTGTTCTGGTTTAAAGCATCTCATTAATCTGATTATCTGTGTATGCTATAAAAGAACATATCAGTAGAAGGAAAATATATCATACCTTTTCTTTCTGTTTGAAGACGGTGTCAACCTTTTTCATATACTCATCTGTCAGCTTCTGCAAAAAGATATAACACAATTACTATGAGGAAAGAACTAAGATAATCACTACTTTTTTTAAAAAAAAAAATTGTTCAATAATAAAGCTTGTCTTACAAATTCATTATTTACCATATACCTGTAAAATGAATAAATTAAAAAGGAGGCAAATAATCATGCTAACAGAAAACCAACATGGATATTTGAATAGACATGTGACATGTGCACAAAAATATAACAGAAGTTGCCAAGGTATGAAAAAAATAAAAATGATAAAAATGGTCATATATCTGCAATCTCCAATAGATCAATTCAACTCTTTGAAAACTACAAAGTATTCCCAGTACATTGGTCAGGCATAACTCTATAAAGGTTGCAAATGCACATATCCAGCATAATCTAACCCATCGATACTCTTGTTTTCTTCAAGGTAGAGGAATTATTCTTTTGGTTACATTGTTTCTTGGACCTTGAGGTTTGCGTTTGTGGTTGTTTTCCATTTCACAGTATTAATATGGTCCCAAGAGAAAGAAAAAAAGAGAGATGGCAGGGAGTTTTAACTAAACTAGAAGTTCATAATAATCTATGCTTATGATATTAAGTTACCTGCAAATCACTTGACAAATCCTTCACGTTGTCTTCAGAAAGCTTTTTCTCCTGTAGTAAAAATTCAACGAAACGATTGAAAAATTATTGAAACCTAACAATCAAGCAGCAGAGTAAGAATTGAAAGAAACAGAGAAGTTGCTGAAGAGAATCAAGAAAAGTGAATAATCCAAGGATTTAAACCTTCTCAAGTTTTTCATAAGCTTTCAATGCATCTCTTCTTATATTCCTCAAAGCTACCTGGGGAAAAGACAAAGAAAAAAGGGGGAAAGCAATAGAAATCATTGAAAAGAAAACTTTAAAAGGCTGCTATTAGTCAAAACATCACTTATATGATTTACATAGCATGTTATGGTACATCAAAATAAGAGACTTGTTAGTGACCAACTTCCCCTTTTTTTCTCACTAAAAGTGCTGGCCCCGTAGTATTCTCTGTATACCCCCTTGAATTGGCAACAAACAAGAGAAAATTCATAATCTCAAGTTAAAATTTGTTGTGGATGTACCTTCCCTTCTTCAGCTTGTTTAGCCACTACCTTTGATAGTTCCTAGAAAGAAAAGCAAGAAAATATAGCATAGGTTTTTTAGATCACATAAAATTCAAATCTGCAATTTGAGCTTCATAAGATTCCCTAGAACTTATGCATAAAGAAGTGGTAATGCTATATCATTTTGTTAATAATTAAATAGACATTGAAAACCAACTAGAAATATTATTTTGAGTCAGTGTACATTATGATTCTCAGAAGGAATGGGGAATGAGAAGGAACCTCATTAAGGAATGAACTTAGACATTACAGGATCAATGGAAATTGAAAATACCTTCCTCCTTTCAGATGTCAATTGTGGGAGAGTCAACCTTATCACTTCACCATCATTATTTGGAGTCATACCAACATCAGAGGTAACTATGGCTTTCTCAATAGCCTTCAAGCTGAAAGACAATACAAAGAACCACGAATTCACTAAGCAATACTCTACTGTCCACTAATATGCATTTCTCACTCAACAAAAACACCTTTGTCGTTATAATAACATGGATAAGATCAAATTGATGTTTTTCTTATCTGTTTCAACAATAATCAAACATTCTCCTTTACCATGGATAAGAGCACAACATACCTTGATTTGTCATATGGACTTATGAGGAGAGAACTGGCATCAGGGGTGCTAATTTGAGCAATGCTCTTCAAGCTAACTGGACTTCCATAGTATTCCACCTAGAAACATGTTATAAAACTGCTCATCTACAGGAAGAAGCTAATATAAAATACATTCACATCTAATATTGATTTTCATCATATAAAGGTATAAGTAATGCATGATGTTATAAGCAATGTGCACTTAGCTGATGGGATAAAAAGTACAATTTTTACCAATTCGGTGGGGTAGTTTCCTCTGACAAATGTAGGTCGCATAGTATTGTTATAAGTACTAAACAGCAGTGTAACAAGTAGATGAAGTACTAATGAAAAGTAGTCCACCAAATCCAAGCCAATTGTTGGAGAAAAATTGAGAAATGAAAATGTTGATGATAAATTATGAATAATTCAAATAGTTGTCGAGTAACTAATGCTATTTCTGATGAAAGAAATGCCAATAAGCCACAAAGTAACCAACACAGGACGGATATACAATTATAAAAATTACAGAGATAGTAGTCATGGAGATGGAGTTCTGCATTCAGACATTCCCTAAACCTCCCTTTGAAACTTTTTAAAGGGGGCAAATCGCATGATTTGCAAATGAATTATTTTGGATAACAAAAATTAAAATTGTTTTCAACACTGCATAGGTGATAACATAACTGAAAAATCAAAAGTAATTAAGATAATATAAGCCCAACTAGCCTAACTTGGGTTAAAAAATTAAAACAAAAACCATCTCTAAGCATCTTTCTATAATTCAATAGCACAAGGCATCACAAAAAAAGAAAAGAGTAACAGCATTGCATGCATACCTCAATTTTATCAAGCATGGCTGGGTTTGCTCTCCCAGTCCTTATGGAATTGAAGTTTGCCCGAACACTTTCAACAGTCCTTTCCATCCTAAGTTTCTACGGACCCAGATGGATAAAACAAGCAGAAGCAAACAAGATTATACGTTTATCTTCCAAAACTTTTAAAAAATAAACAATCTTCATTGTGAGAGAGAGAGAGAGAGAGAGACTTACAACATCTTTCTCAATGGCAGATTTTTCAGCTTCAATTTCTTCAATAGTTGCAGCCCTCACAATTCCCACTCTGGAGACATTCAACAACACCATAATCCAATTTAGAGCCACAGAATCATGCGAAAACAAAAATTAACAATAAAGAATTGGAAAGTAAGGGGTCTTCACTCTTCACGACGAGGTTTTTCTACTTACCTCCTATGAAACAAGACCCCTTTTGAAAGTAAAGGCCTTGCAGAGACTCTGAAGGCATTGGAAAGCTTAAGAGTGACATAGCTTGAAGAAGAGGCCCATGAGTGTTTGACGCAGTTGGAATTGGACCCACCACGAAAGGACTCTGCAGAAATAAAGAAAGGAAAACAAAAAATTATTTTGTTTGTGGGTGTGAAGTAATGAAGTAGTGAGAGGAGAATAGAAGAGAAGAGGGTACCTGGGGGAAGGGAAAGGAGGGGTTTGGGAGGGTTTTGTCGGACAGAGTGAAGCGAGGGAGTCGGAGAGAATGATGTTGCCATGCCCAATCAGCTGACCTTGTGAGGGAGTGAGTGAGTAGTGACCGTGGTGAGTGCCAAGCCTTGTGGTGGTGTTGTCTTTGTGGATAAGAATTTTCACAGGGATTGTTTGGGAATTTTGTCTGTAATTAAATTTTTTTTGGAGAATATATATTCTAAATCTTGTTTTTATTATTTTTTTATTTTTCATTATATGTTTTTTATTGAATCATATTCTGCGTTATAACATAATCTAAAAAAAAAAATGATAAATTTTATGGGCCAAAATACTACATTTCGTTAAGAAAAAATTTAGATACTTAAAAATGATACGGATTATTTACAGAGAGCACAAAGAAAATTACAACCAAACTAGATGTAGTAAAAATTAAACTGTGTAAGCACAATATAGCTCCTAAGTCATAAGCTCAACCCATATTCTGCATTTACAGGGAATTTGTCAATTTGATTGAACCTCAAAGGATAAACCCAATATTATTGACCTGTACTGTTAAACCTCAAGCAAATCCACTGTAACCTTAATTGAATGTGTTGGATTGCGGTTCATAGTCATAAGAATTTCCTAACTCACCCAAGTAGATAGAACCACTAATCACAATATTAGCCTTTTTAAGAGGATTCTTTTTTTGTTAGTTAGCTACAGTTTTGTCGAAGGAATGCTTGTCTAATTAGAAATTAAATAAAATCCCAACAGTTAGAGCACTCTAAAAACGCAACTGAGGAGTGAGGATGGTGATATCCAAAAAATTACATGTTAGCCCAAATCCCCAATCTGCCACCACTGCAAGTCTGCAAGCTTCATCAACGCAGAATTTTTTTTTTTTGGACAAAGTCAATACAGAATCCGAAAAGGACCTATTAAAGATACTTTTCTTTTTGGACTTGATTGACGATACCTTGTAAACCTCCTATTTGTGCCATTATGGGAATGCCCAATGACTTCTGTTTATTTTATTTCCTGTGAATGTGGATGTTTTATTTTAGGCCAAGCAATATTGATGTTATGTTGTTATCAACTCAAAGTTGTTTTGGGGTCGAAGCTCACCACCTAAGGCTACTTGGGCTTACAAAACAATCCACCATGCCACCATGGTTAGGATGCTGTCAAACCATGAGGATTTTACCCAGACCACCAAACAACAACCAAAAACGAGAGAATGTAACCAAATTGTACGTGCCAAAACTAAAAATGGGTAATTCACTTGTCCACTTGTCAAATGGTTGGTTAATTTGTCACTAAATGTGTTTGAATTTGTGTCGAATTAATCCTTCACCTTGTGGAGAATCATTATAGTAAACTTTTATGGATAAATTTTTTTAAAGTTTGTTAAATTGGTAAAGTTGTAAAATAATAATTTAATCATTATTAATTTTATAATTTTTATTACTTGTGGATTCCACTCATTTTATTTAAGAGTAATTAAAACACTATTCTACTCTCTAAAGTGATTAACAAACTTGATCCAACTTTTATTATTTTGCCTTTCATTGGGGCTCTAAGTTTGGAGGAAAATACCAGCTACAACTTACAACTACTTAATTAAATGATTAAACATTATAATTGAATTAATTTTATTTCATTTTCTACGTACTAGGGCGGCCAAGTAACAAATAACACGACATAGTTCACACAATTTTGCTGACCAAACTTCTTAATTTTCATCTCATTCCGCATGTGTGTATCTTCTGCCTTCTAATTTAGTTACCTAATCTGATTCCAAATCTCTTGTTTGATGGTCTCTTGATACATTGTCTAACGCCCAATATCTAATAATGGCCATGGTTCTCTTGTTTGTGACATTGGTATTGTTTAGTGTTTCTGAGGTTTCTATGAGTGCAGTTTACAGGGTGGGAGATTCTGCTGGGTGGACTATGATAAACCACCCAGATTACAAGAGGTGGGCTTCTGCCAAGAGATTTCATGTTGGTGATACTCTCAGTGAGTGATTCAAGATATATAAATTATAATTCATATACACATTCTTGCATTTCTATTCTTTCTTTTTTCTGTGTTTTAATAATAGATATCTGGCATATTATTATTTTTTTAATTTGTGACTCCATATGTATCCATATGACCATATCCAAATCATGAAAATATAAGACATCAAAAAGGAAAAAAATCATGAAATACAATGAATATCTTTCAAATTCTATATATTATGAGATGCATAAATGGTTATGCACATAATTGACATGAGTTGTACACAAGCTCTTATATCAACTAAAGATCTTGCAAGTAATCAATCATACGCATGGAAAATATTGTTCATACTTGATAGGCCTTGTTTCTGACAAATGATCTTTAGAATAAGGACCTAAAGCTCAGATTCACTAACAGAATAATTGAGATATCCATATATAAGTATATAACCCTTAATTATTTAACACATGATTTCCATGTATTTTCTGGTATTAATTAGGTGTGTATGGTCAATATTAATTGTTCAAAATCTTATAAAAAAATATATTTGTTCAATTGTACCTTATGTTGTGTTCTTCCCTTCCTTATTTCAAATGTAAACAATTTAAAGTATGTGGTTCTATTATTCGTATAGGATGGTTAATTAGTAATAAGTTGCTGCAGTTCATTAAGTAATAACAACACAGTTTAAAACATGTAGTTTTCACTTACCACAAGCAATACCATGATGTGATGGAGGTGAGTTACCATGACTATGTTCACTGCAACACTAACTTTGCAAAGGCTGTTTACCACACTGGCTCTGACTATGTCAGCCTCACCAAGCCAGGCGAATTCTACTTCATTTGTAGCAATGATGGCCATTGTTCTGCTGGACAGAAGCTTCATATTAAGGTCCATCATATTAGACATCCATCAACATTTTAATAATCTTGGTAAATAGGATGGTGAAGCATATTTGTAAGTGTCATTGTCTTCAATTGTTACAAAGTAGTAGTAAATAGTAATGATGCAGCAATTATCAGGAATGTTCTGCCTCACCATTGCAACGGTTCTTGCACCTATGCATTTACAAGACTAATAGACCTTATTAATTGTATGAACAACAATGTGTTTTCCTGATTTTATTATTGAGTTTATGGATGAATTGCATTTATCTCTAATCATATTAAATAAGGGGAATGCTAAGCTTCATGGTATCCATCCCCCTTAAGTATATCTCTTAATATTTCTTGATTTATATTAAATTACACCGCCCCTCTTTTATGATTAGAATATTGTATTCAGTTCCTTAATTTTGGTAAGATGTTATTCCACTGAGAGGTATATCTCACATCTAATAATATCAATACATTTTCTGGTATAGTGTTTTAGCATTTGATGGATTAATATACATATGTTGTCTATAGTTACAATGGCTATATAAGTATCCCCAAAATTAATCATACTTTTTTAACATTTTGGTAACACTTAATCTTTTATTTTTTAAATTAAAAAGTATTATTAAATAATAAAAAAAAGTTACTTTAATTTCAGCAACACTCACCTTAATGTATATGATGATCTTTTCTGCTTTATTCCTTGTTTTGCTCCCTCATGCAAAAAGTCGTCTCCATTTGCTCCAGATCATATGCTCAGGTCTAATATCAGAGCAGTTTTTCCATGCATTTCTTAAGCTATTAGTATTCTTGATCATTTTATTATAGTTATTAGTTAATCTCGGTTCATCAATATGTGGATCTGGTTTTCCATGTGATATCCAACAACTGAGTATCCTGTACGACTGTACCCACATCTGGAATGGGACCAGTTATGTTTCCAGATTTTTTCATTATCTTTCTTTTTTCTCTTTTGATTTTTTTTTTCTCTTCTAAATTTGTTTTATAGTCAACAGAGATCTTTGAACCATCATCACACTATAATTTGTATTTTATTTTTAGTGATGGTATATGATTAATTAATATAAATACAAATTATACATTGGATTCCAGCAGGTGGTCAGGAGATCCTTTGTATTATGAGAATTATCGCCACCACCGTTGCACCACAGCTTGAAAGCAACTTTACAAAAACACTTCCAAATTCTCAAGAGCGTCTATAATTAATTTTCTTCATTTATTTATCTTAGTTTCCTTATTCCTTTTCAAAAAAATTTATTTAGGTCAATTTTTTTTATAAATATATATTCTAATTCAGTGTTCTTGAAATACATTAATACATTAGAAAAACCCAAAATATATTTTGGTTGGATGAATTGGACAACATATTTAATCCTATGCTTTATATCAAACACGAACACATTACACTCGCATACACAACAAATGGATTCCATTAAATCCACAGCTTGGCTGCCACCAAGTTTTAACCCGGGTTAGGTACCTCTTTGGCATTGGATGAAACTGCGGCCTGCTTCATTCAGTTGGGCGGTGACACTAGGTCTTTTTCTTTTTGTAACTTTGTAAATGAGTTAATACGGAATTACATTCCCCTTTTTTGGGCCCTAGACATCTTTTAGATTTTTCACTTTGTCTTTTTTCTAAATTTTGTGTTCCATTTTGTGCGCATGATGAAGTCCATGATTGTGCATTAGGGAAAATCCCACAAATATATGAACAAAATGCATGAGGTCAGGGAGATAAACAAAATTGAATACAAGCATTTTACATTGGTGCTCTTTGGCCATCATATTGACTCTTTTTCCTTTCCTGGAAGGGACAAAACAAACTGTGTAGCCTTTTTAGTTGTCGAGAACTAGTCGTGTGTTTGGATTATACTGGTTAAATTATGGTTTAATACAATGAAAATAGGAAAGAGGGGGAGGGAGAGGAGGCGTTCACTTTTATAATAGCCATAATTTGAGACAAAATTATAGTGAAACTAATTGGGAGATTTGAAATAAATACTGTGTCTTAATTTATTATATTTATTTTTCTTTGAGTGAAAGGATCTCCTGATATGTTCTTCTTCATTTTTAACAAATAAAAAGAAAGTTGTATTATTTATATAACTATATAACTAACTAACTCATATAGTATATACCATTAAGTTGACTTTTTTTTTGTGACAATTAAGTTGACTTAAATAAGGCTTTGGTTCCTACGTTTTTTTTTTTTTTTAAATATTGACCTAATAAATATAAAATTTAAAAGTTTTATATTTGTCTTTATTATTAACTTTTTAATTAAGTAGTAACGTGACAAGTTAAATATTGACATAACAAATAGAAATATTGAAATTACATGCACGGTATATCTCCTTAGCAAATAGTTAAGCTAACAGGTTAATACTATTAATATACCATTGGTGGAGATTACTAATACAGAGACTTGAAAATTTTAGTGAATCAAAATTAAAAGATCAGAAAAATACATTTTCATGTAAACATTTATACTTTATCCAACTTTTACAAATTATTTGAAAAAATTTAATTTTCTATACCTAGTCACAATCCAAAATTTTTGTTTATCATTACTAAATTCCCATCGCTCTCCGGTCCAAGGAAGAGAAGTGGATCAAAGCACAGTAAAAAAGACAAGTACACTACAAACTAATCATTTTTGGTAGCATATGAAAGCAAACTCTAAAATATAAAAATAACATAGTGAAAGATAAAACAGTTTTATATTTAGACAAGGAAAAAGAAAGTATAATGTTACTGTGAATTGCGACATAAACAAGGGGAAGAATAATGACTGCGGCTGCTGTTTGCCGACTCAGTGAGTGCTACTGCTGATGTTACTGTATTACTGAACTGTATTCTCATTATTCTGAGACAGCGTAAGCCGAGCCGATTGAAGAGCCGATTTTGACGCTATTTTCCGGCAAACCCCATTACGGCACGCGCACCTGCACGTGCAAACTCACTCCTACCACGTAACACCCCCTCACGGGACCAACACCAAGTGATAAATATGCAAACAAACAAAAATTAATACACTGCCATATGTGATTAGATCCTCTTGTTTTCTGCTTTATAACAGGGATTATTATTATGATTTCTTACTATATCTTAATACAAGGATTTCTGAATATTTTGATGAAATAAATCATGTAAAAAGTGATAAATATTAAATAGTATTGATACATCAAGAATACCATTAATCATCTGATATCTATTCTTCACCGAAAAAATTTCCTAATCCCCCCCTCTTCTCTAGATTTAGATGCTTTCATTGATTGCTTAAAAATGATACATATTACATCCTACATACAAATGTGGATGTTGACTCAATATAGAAAGAAAATAAAATGAAAAAAGATGAAGGAAAAGATTATGTTAGCACGTACAAGAATCATAAATGAAAAAAATGAAAAAGAAATGAAGTAGCGCACTGTAATAAAGGACAAGTAAGGGACATGGTGGCGTATATAACTACTCCCATTCCGAAACGCACCTTTCAGCCCCTGTTCCTTTTAACTCTCATCTCACCAACTCATATCACACAACACACACAGAAGACACACAAAACAGAGACACATTACAACACACCCTTCACTTCACTCCACTCCACTCCCAACCCATTAACCCCTCTCATCAACAAAGCGTGACTCACTCCCTTTATTTCCTTTCTCACTCTCACCTTCCACTCTCTCCTATTTCTCTCACATACACACACAATCAAAGAATAAAAAATAACTCTAAACTCCTCTGCTTTGTGAACAGAAAAAACAAACAAAGCATAACGATTAACAAACACGCACAGATAGAGTGAGAGTAAAGAGAGAAAAAGAAATGGAGCTAAGTAAAGTGACCTTAGAGATCTTCTCCAAGCTGGAGCAGAAATGGCTCTCTCATTGCACCAAAGAAGGCAATAGCAAGAAAACCCGCATTCTCAGCATCGACGGCGGAGGAACCACCGCCATTGTCGCCGGTGCCGCCCTACTCCGCCTTGAGGACCAGATCCGTCACCACACCTCCGATCCCCATGCTCACATCGCAGATTTCTTCGACGTCGTTGCCGGCACCGGCATAGGCGCTGTCCTCGCCGCCATGATCACCGCCTCTGACTCTTTCGGCCGCCCGCTATATACCGCGCGCGAAGCTGTGAATCTCGTCACCGATCGAAACTCCGACCTGTACAAGCTCAAAACCGCCGGAATCTTCCGCCGGCGCCGGAGATTCTCTTCCCGGAGCATGGACACAGTGCTGAAGGAAGTGTTCACCAGAAAAGACGACGGAAAATCACTGACATTGAAGGACACGTGCAAGCCTCTGCTTGTTCCGTGCTTCGACCTCAAGAGCTCAGCGCCGTTCGTGTTCTCACGCGCCGACGCGTGCGAGTCTCCGAGCTTCGACTTCGAGCTCTGGAAGGTTTGCCGTGCCACGTCGGCCACTCCGAGCTGCTTCAAGCCTTTTCCGTTGGAATCCGTTGACGGAAAAAAATCCTGCTCCGCCGTCGACGGCGGACTCGTCATGAACAATCCTACCGCCGCCGCAGTCACACACGTGCTTCACAACAAGCGCGATTTCCCGGCGGTTAACGGCGTCGAGGATCTCCTTGTCCTCTCCATCGGAAACGGATCATCTAGCGCCAAAGCGCGCGAGAATCACGAACCTTCAGTGATCGACATTGTCCTCGATGGTGTTTCCGAGACGATTGACCAGATGTTAGGGAACGCATTCTGCTGGAATCGCAATGATTACATCAGAATCCAGGTAAATTAAAATGGAAACGGTTCTCTTTCTTTTTGTTAATTTTTTCATTGATGTTGACGATTGTCTGGTTTCTGAGAAAATGAAGGAAAATGAAAGAGAAAATGTGGAATGGAATGATCTAGATGAATGTTGACGGAGAATGTGTGTGTTTGTTTGTTGCAGGCGTTTGGTTTGGGAAGTGAAGGAACGGTTACGGAGGAAGTAGTGGAAGAGAAGAGTGAGGTGCTGAAAGAGAGGGCTTTGGAGTCGTTACCGTTTGGCGGGAAGCGGTTACTGACAGAGACTAACGGAAACAGAATCGATAGCTTCGTGCAACGGCTTGTTGCCTCCGGAAAACCCACCCCGCTGTCAAGTCCACGCAAGAATTCCGCCGTCAACCCTCTGGTTAACGGCCGCTAGATTCTTTTCTTTTTCTTTTTTTTTTTCTTCTCGAATTTTCTTTTTGTCTTTTCATTTTAATTTTCTTTTTTTTTTTAAATTACTTTGTTAGATGCTGTAAGTTGTAATTGCAAGGTGTAACCAAGGTGACAAGGTCAATTTGTCATGGAGGAAAAAAAGCATGCAAAAAAAAAAAAAAATGCTCGAGTTTTTTTTTTTTTTTACCTAGATTAGCTGTGCAAGTTGTATGAATAATCTGGTAGAGATCTATCGAAAAAAAAAATTAACCTGGTAGGGTTAATTACTTTCTATTTCTTCTTTCTTAAATTATGATACTTTAGTCGCATCATTTAAATTAAATGTCAAGCATAGTATAGTGGAACACATTTAATTCAAGTGCTATAGACTATTTAAACCAACTTGAGTAGTTTTATTAAACAATTTATTGAAGTTTATATGCTATTAACTGGATATATTTAGGATGAACATTGAGTATTAATATTTCAGAATATTTTGTGTTTAAAGTTCACTGAATTCTAACTGTTAATCTAAATAAATGAGGAGAAAACTCTTTCAAAGTCTCATTTGATACAGTTTTAACTTTTAACCCCCTCCTCCATAAATTTTGAGTTCTAACTTCTAAATGTTCCTTAGAGAAAATCCAAAAAAAAAAAAAGTCATCAACTTTATAAATCAACTCAGATTTTATCTACTGAGTGGGAGACATAACTATTGGACTTGCCATTTATCTTTTCATTCTTGATCACCTTTTGACTTGGAACTGTAACTGTAATCCCCTGAATTTACTGCGTAATTTGTGGAGTAGTAGGAACCTCAGACCTAGAAATGCTATATGATTTTTCATCAAATATATTAACTATTAGATGAACTGAAGATTAAAAATTAAAGTATGAGATTTTTTAACTAAGGGATGAAATTCTATAAATTCTCACGCTTAATATAAATTCACCAGTGCCAACTTAGCCATGGATATTTTGATGGATAAAAAAAAAAATATAAAGTAAAAGAGGTAAAATTTAGTACAAACACAATTCTGTGACCCATGTCTCAGAACTCATTTTGATCGATCTCAACACTGAATAATTGTGACACAGAAAGACATGTTCCCTAGCTAGAGTTAAAACTTGGATTAATAATTATATGCATCACTCTGTATATATTTATAAAAATATATATATAGAAAATATATATATGAGAATCACTATGACTTATTAGTGCGAAACTTTTAAGAGACGTTTGATGTATCATGGTTAAAGTAAAAAAACTCCAAATAATAAAATTGTTTTATACATTGTCTTTCACTCTCTGGTGTCTCTGATCTTGAGTTGAGTGCCATGGGGTTTGGTGGTGGGGACCAACCATGAGAACTCATTCATATTCATCACCATGACTTGGCATCTTGACGCTTGCAAGTTGCAAAGGGAGAATAACAAAATCATGACGTTTTTGGGTTTCAACTTTCTTGTGTCTCAATTCAGATAAATCCTTACATGCGTTGACTAAAACCGTATCATTAAAGCTGCACCATCATGTATGTATAATAATGTATATATATTTGATAGAGTCATTTATTTTCGTGGATTTATCTCTTACATATTCAACTTTTAATAACCAATATTAACCTACTTTAGATTTAGATTAGATTTTACCATTTAAAATTTAAGGTTATTAATAATTTAGGAGGATAGTCTTACATCAATATAAGTAATTTTTTAATTACATCAATTAATAGCCAAATTTACATCAAATTAAAAACGAAGATTTTATTTTTCAGAAAAACATTAATAGTCTTTAGATTGATATATGAATTAAGTGGTTATTAATGAGTGTAAGTAAAAAACAATTTATATTTGTGTAAAACTATCCTTCCTCTTAATAATTTATAGTTTAAAATTTAAAAATTAAGATAAAAATTTTTTAAAAATTAATTACCAAGCATTATGAAAAATGTTATACGATCAACATATTTTTAAATCTAATTAACCCTTATTTTCGGGTTACCAAAGGAAAATTCCTTGGAAAGAAAAAACAAAAAACAAAATGCAACATTCAATTAATTTTTATATAGAAAAAAATCTATCGGTATAAAGAAAAATATTACAACTTTATCAACACTATTACCGACTATTTTTTTAATTTGTTGATAAAATTTGTACTCTTTTAATTTCGACAAAAAAAATATCAATAACTTTTTTGATAATTTTGACAGATTCATTTTGTTTATAAAAGTTATTTATATTTAGCTCTGTGTCTCTGCACGCGGCACTATACACAATATTTAATATGGTAAATATTTATAAATTTATTTATTTTATTTATAATTAAAAATAAATCCGTTTTCTAGTAGGGTATGCACAAATCAATATACATTTTTGCGAGACAACGACCTATACTCACGTTTTCTAAATGACCTATAGTTAAGAAATAGTAGCCTTTATCATAATTCAAATTAAATTGTTTTTTTTTTAACCTCCATAATTCCTGACTTTTAATTTAAGAATTTAGGGAGAGAAACAACAACCATTTTTATTTCCATTAATTTCACCATTTCATCCCTTCTTATTTTCATTTATGGTATGCTCCTCTGAATGATCTTGGACCTTATATATGATCCGGTGGTTGAGTTTGGTGATGAATTCACAGTATATAGAAGTTAGTACTGTAGCCACTACCCACTGGTCACTCATGTTTGTCACTGCATTTATATTTAACCTCTAATATCTTCTGCCTTCTTGCACATATGTCCTTCTACACTTCTACTCATTGGTGTTTTTCTTTGTGGTCCTTTTTTTTCTCAAACAAACATATATACCTTACATTTAGTAATAATAATAAGTGATGAGCTAGGTTGAAATAAAAAATTATGAGATATTTCTATATTATTATCTATAGTCTTAATATATATTTAAGTTTAGTTTTATGTAATTGCCTATTTGTTATCTAGCTTTTTTAATTTGATTTTTAAACTATTTTAACTAATGAAAATTTTGTTAAACAATAATATATGGGATTTTTTTTAAATTATAAAATAAAAATATAATTCTAAGTTTTTATTAAACCACTACTTTTCTTTTTTTTTTTTTTTTAAGCTTAAGCTGATAGTTAGAAAAGAGTATATAAATAATTATATCTCTCACGGTGTGATTTAGAATTTATAAATAAAAATAGGAGACAAAATTTTTTTTATATACAAATAGATATCTAGATTTCTTATTTTATAAATGCAAAAACCCATAAACAGTAGAATGCATTATTGAATTACTATATTAATAAAATTAAAAAAATGTGATGACTTTAAAAACACGAACTAGCTTAGTATAATATAATACAAAAAAAATACGAATTAGTCTTTAATTTCTAGTTCTTTTTCAAAGCTTTTCGTTAAGTGCACATAATATAAGGACACATTTAAAAGTTTTTAGTTTTTGGTTTTTTTGTTCCTTTATTTAGGGCATTGGACACTCTTCAAGTTACTCATTTTTAGATAGTTGCATGGCACAACTTAATATATAAACTCACTTTCGTTAACTGAACCGATATTGACGTTAAAAGATTAAGACAAAGTTCACGGCATAGCCAATATAAGTTACCATTTTTAGCATGGTGTTGCGCATATAATTTTTTTTTTTAATTTCATGATATTCATATAAAATGTTTTCCCTTAAAGATGATAGCAATTAGAAATCGTACGATAATTTGAGATGCATAACTAAATTAATTAATATTGTGTAGATTAAACTACTAATAATATTGTCTATAAATTTTTAATAAAAATAACTCCTCATTTTATTAACAACAAAAATATCTTCCAATTATTTTAAAATACGTAATATAAGTGTTCAATTAAGAGTATTTTTAATTTTTTTTTATCATGTTTGTCTAACTTGAAAATTTTATCATAGTTAATAAAATTGAGAGTCATGTTTGTCAATTTTAAAAAAAAATTACAAATAGTATTTGTGATTTAATTATTATTATTATTATTATTATTATTATTATTATTATTATAAACATTTTAGTTAGGTGAGTTATATGATAAAAAGTATCTATATTCAAACGTTGTATATTTAGGATTTAACCGTATGGAATTCACATATATTAATATTTTAGGCTAGAATGAAGGTGTTTAATTTACCATCATCTCTCGAGCCAAAAAAATAAAAAATAAAAAATAAAAAATAAAAAAATTGGAAGATATCTTGATTCACATGAGTAGACCCCTTAACTTTTAGGCCAAACTGTTTGATGTGGACACAGTGTGTGGAGTATTAAGTTCTAGGTTTGATGAATAATGGCAGTGGGGGAGATTATTGAGGGTGCCAACATAACAAAGTGGGGACCCTAAACCAATTCTATTCTCATGAGGGCCATGTTTTGTGTTTTGTGCTTATTAGATTTTAGTCCATTTCTTCAAGGCCATTTGATTTTTCCTCCAAAGGAATTTAATTTTTAAATTCCTCGGCTCAACGAATTTCATGGCTTCTCATTTATTATATACTTCCCCATCATCAATTAATTGCTTTCTTATTTATTTGTGGGGACCCCTGTGACAAAAAAAAAATCTACGTTTTTTTTTAAAAAAAAACTTTTGGAAAATAGTAGAAAATAATTTGTCTATATAAGTTTCATGTCATAAATTAAGTTAACATATATTTTCAAATATTGACGATTAACTAAATAATACTCCCTCTATTGTTTTATTTTATTTTCCTCTTTAAAATAATGATTGAATTTTATTAGAAGTCTAAACAAATAGAATAAAATGACAATACCCTTATTATCATTATAAATACTTTTCTCTCCATTAATAACTATTATTAAAATATATTTAATTGATTAGAGTGAAGACAGGCAAAAATAAAATATACATTAAAAATTATTTAATTAATTATTAATATTTAATTAGTTATTAGTATTGTAAAAAGGTACAATAAAAAAAATAATTAATATACCTTAAGCGGATTTGGCGGCTTCAAGTTGCATCTCATTGAGTGATTATTGTTATTATTATGGTTGAGTTTCAAAATTTCAATTCATCCGTATTCGAAAATTATTATATTTAAATTAATATCTATAAATTTATATAAATAATATTTGTAATTATATATTTATAATATTTAATAATATGCATTTAATTCAATAATAATTTATTAATAGAAAAAAAAGTCAAAACAAAAAAATTATGATTACCTATAATTATAAAAACTATGAGTAACTAATTTTTTTCTATTATTATAATAGACCAGTGTGATTTTTTTTTCTTTGATAGAAGATTTTATGAAAAATAATATAATGAAAATGGAAAATAATTTAAAAAATTACTCAAAAAGTGATATTATAAAATTCAAAAGTGTTAAAATCATTTTCTTATCTAATTACACTTAATATGTAATTGCTTTCTTCACTTGTATGTTTTCATCCTTATATATATGGTGATGACACTAATAATAGCTGTATGTATTAAGTTATATATTTACATTACGATTTAGATAATGAGGGTTTCTTCTTTCTTTTTTATTTTTTGACAGTGAGAGATTATTGTTGATGAATCATGATTAAGAGCTACGTTTGGTCATATAGCAACATATTAGTTTGCCTTAATATCAAAATTAGGTGGGTCAAAGATTGGATTAGAAGATTGATTTCTCTTTTTTTTTTTAAAAAAAAATTTCTTGGTACATGAGAAGGGTGACTTTATTTTAATGAAATGCCATATATCTATGAATTACGTACAATTAAATTGTTGTATACGTGTTTGACACATTTTGCATATGGTGCTCTTTTAAATGCTCTTAGTTGTGTTTTAATAGTAAAATAAAAAAAAAAATATTTTTCTAGACACACTTGGTATAACATCCCAAAATAATTATCCAAAATATAATTTGTTTTATTATCTTTTATTTGCTAAAATAAGATAATATTATATGCTGGAACTAGTTTATATAGTGCGATATTTTTATTGTATTAATATCGTGTTGAAATGATATACGCAATAAGTTTCAGTTTCAATAAATATAATTAAAAAAAAAGAAAGAGAGCGAGGGGCACGAGGAAAAGAAAAAAATAATATAATAATATATGAATAGTAACTATAATAATATAATATTTCAAATAGTAACCTGCATAATAAAACTTCAAAATTATAAATAAGGCTATGATTTCATTAGTTTTTTATATTTAGAAATCAATAAAAAAATTTCTCTCTTGCTCTCTATAGCTTTTCTCTAGCTCCTTCTCTTATTTTCTCTATTATAGCCTTAGTTTTATAACAAAAGATTAGGAAGATAGAAGAAGAAGAAGTATAAGATATTATGGTAGATATCTTTTACTTTCTGACTATCGTATATCATTAATATTATTTTCTTGCATTATTTCTTTAGACTAGTGCGGACTACCGCCAGATCTGTTTAATATTATTATTGTGATATTATTTTCTTGCATTATTTCTTTGGACTAGTGCGAACTACCGCCAGGTCTGTTTAATATTGTTACTGTGGTTATTATTATTATTATCATTATTATTATTACTACTAATCTATCACTAATATTATTACTATTATTATTAATATTATTATGTGTAATATTATTATTACTATTATAATAGTTATATAAATATGATTATAATTGTTATAATAATTACTATTATTATTATTATTATTATTATTATTATTATTATTATTATTATTATTATTATTATTATTATTATTGTGACTATTGTTATATTATTATGTTGTTATTATGTATTATAGTATTGTTATTGTTGTTATTAATATTACTATTATTATAAATAATAATATTATTACTATATTAATATTATTATTGTATTATTGGTATTATTATGATTATTATGGTTATAAT
>JASCZI010121027.1:0-15818 GCA_036250425.1 Stylosanthes scabra | reverse complement strand
TAGCCCTATTTATAGTTTTGAAGTTTTACTATGCAGGTTACTATTTGGAATATTATATTATTATAGTTACTATTCATATATTATTATATTATTTTTTTCTTCTCCTCGTGCCCCTCGCTCTCTTTCTTTTTTTTTTAATTATATTTATTGAAACTGAAACTTATTGCGTGTATCATTTCAATACGATATTAATACAATAAAGATATCGCACTGTATAAACTAGTTCCAGCATATAATATTATCTTATTTTAGCAAATAAAAGATAATAAAACAAATTATATTTTGGACAATTATTTTGGAATGTTACACTTGGTACATCCAAATATCATTATATATTGGTGTGTATATTTTTAAAATAAATTAGCATATTTTTTATAATAAAACCATTTCTTTAAAAAAAATGATAGACATGAATTTCAGTATATATTATGGTTTCTTTCTATTTTCTATTTTTATTTGTTGCTGGAATTTTTTCTTTTTAGATTTATCAAGGATTAAATTATAGACTTTTTATAAGAGAAATTAAACTTGATACTATACAGTAAAAAAGGCATGTGGGTATCCCTAGCAATCTTATTAATTATTGATCCAAAAACTTATCTTACATGATTTATATAATTTAAGAAAACACATTAAAAACCTTTGAAAATTAGTTTTATTTTTTATCTAAAATTTATTTATATTTTATATAAATTTCGTGTTCCATGTCCTTTAAAATTTTCTTTGACGGTTCAATATATATATCTCTTATCTTTGGGAGGAAAAAACAATGTTTTTGAACATATCTAAATATGTAGACGTATTTGATCAACATTTATGCAATTTTACTATTAATAAAATGTATTTCCTTTTAGCATTTAAAAAAATTCCCTCCCCATATTCATTACACAAAGTTAGCACATTTAAAAACTATATTTGTTGAAGCAACATTTCTATGAAAATAATGAACTGCTTCTATAAGCTATAGAAGTAACTGAGGCCTAAGCTAAGAGTTTATTAATTAATTACCATTATCATTAGTTACCAACTTGGCAATATGGAAAAAAAAAAAATCTGAAAAGAATCTCATCATCTGATTATAGTAAAAGATGGAACCTTGTCTAACAATGAAAATATAATTTGGTCCATATTGAATAAGAATAGTTATCCATTATATAAAAAATACAATGTTTTATTAAAAATAAAAAATTTAATAATAAAAATTAAATATGAACCACACATTTAGAATATTCTATCGACTCGATCTTGATAGATATTTCCGTAAAAATTACATGCATAGCCCATGCCATACCCCAGTAAAGTACTAATCAGCTCGAATTTCAATATGCCTCAATTGTTATTACCTTCTTTAATTTTTCTTTTACCTTGCTCATTTAAAAGAGATGAAAAAGCTTCGTTCAAAAGTTTGCACCATAAATCTTTATATATATTATTATAATAATACTGCTAATAATAATATACTAATGGATGGTTGGACCATAATGTCTTCTTATCAATGCTTATTTTAAGGGAAGTTTGTTTTCTTCTTTTGGTAAAGCAGATTCTAAACTCTAAAGCATTGCTATAATTTGTCAAGGCAAACTTGAGTGATAAGAATTAAGAACACATATCCCCTCTCTCCGCAAGAATAAAAAATTCATAAGAGAAAGATAAAGCTTTTGGGTTTGAATGAAATCACTTGTTAATTTAAGGACCCGTGAATTAAATTGTAAAATAATGAAATGGTGTGTCTTTAAATGGTTGGCTTTGGTCTATTCAATCTATTTTAGTCATCACTTCATTCTTTTATATATTAGCACTTAATTATTGAAAAGTTTTCTATAAGGACATTCAATAAATTTTTTAATGATCGAAATGTGTACACAAAATATTTTAGTAAGAGATAAAAAAAACATATGAATTTTTAGTTTATTAAAAAATTCATATATACTTTTATCTAACGATAAAATATTTTATGTATATATTTAAGTCATTAAAATATTAATATATAATAATTTATGTATATTTTTATTCCTTTCTTCTTAATTAATTAAGAGTAAATTCTCATCCCGGCCTCTTACCAAATGACTCATAGGATATTGCGGCCCTTAACAAATAGAAAATGACAACGCGGCCCCTGACTAAATTATCCGTTAGACAATCTACCTCCTCTGTTAATGTTGCTAATCTCTGTTAATGTTGATAACCTCCGTTAATTTTGTCTTTCAACTCCATTAATTTACCATTTAATTCAAATTATTGACCACATAAGACACCAGCAATAATTGAAATTTTATTTCTCCCAACAAAAGACACCAACAATATATAAAAAGTATACAAAAAAATTATTATGGTGAGCGTTTTGTCCCACAAAAATGGTTCAGTCTGGATATTAACGTTATACGTAGGCTAAATCCGTTAACTTCTAACAACAACATTAATAGAGGGGGTAAATTGTCTGACGGATAATTTAGTCAAGGGCCGCATTGTCCTTTTCTATTTGTTGAGGGCTGCAATGTTCTATGAATCATTTGGTCAGAGGCCGGGTTGTTATTATTAATTTGTTAGGAGGCACAATGTCCTAATGCTAAATAGTCAGCTGTCGGGTTGAGAATTTACTCATTAATTAATTAGTTGGCGATGAAAATATTATTTAAATATCATAATATAATGGAATAAAGTAAGTGTAAGTTAAATGATTTTGTTACCAAATTTCATTATTAGCCATCAAATTAAATTAGCTAGATAGGGTACGTACAACTTCTAGATTCATTGTATTTATAGCTTACAATATCACCTACCAAAAAATTCTCACAAGATTAATTAACTGCAACCAAATACTATTAATAGTATTTTTACTCTTATAATATGCTTTCTAAGAGTGTTATTGAATATTCTAATAAATTAAAGGGTTAAATAATACTGTTTTGTTTGATATCTAAGGTTGTTGTTAAAAATTAAAACCATGTATATTGTTTTTTTTTTTTTTAAATCGTCTTTAATCGTCATTATTAACATTGAAATTAGTTTTAAAATTATGGTTTCGTTCCCAAACCACTTTAATTCATCCTGCAAATAAAGGCCCATTTTCATTCAGCAACCAACAAATCACTCATAGAAAATTTTTAAAAGCCCTAATACGAAGTGATTGCTCGAAGTTGCGGCGGAGGAGAGAGATCGCGATTGCAGCGCGGCCTCGCCTAGTGACGGTGGTGACAACTTAGAGTCTAGTTTCGGGTATAGTTCTTTCATCTCGTGACTTGATTATGTTTTACTAGGGTTCAATTCTTTGATAGATGCAACTAGGCTTGAATAGTTCTAATTAATGCCTTAGATTAAGTTTATCATGCCCGTAGAGTAACACCCTAATCCAAGACTCCTAACTCGTGATAGAGAAAATTAAGGAGAAATAAAATAATTTATAATATAGGATTTAAGATAAATAAAATACTTTTAAAAAATAGCTGCTATTAGTAAAAAAAAAAGTTGGCTCCATAAATTTTTTTCTTATTATTACAAACTTGCTTATGTCACAAATACAATAGAAGTAAAACATTAAGAAATGAAAAATATATTAATAGGGAGAAGAAAAAGGGTTTAACTTGTGAGGTTGAAGTGACAAATTAAATAGGGTTTGGCAACGTAGAACCCACTTGATTGAGACCAAAGTTATGCTCTTTTCTTAAGAATATTGATCACCATTCATTTTCCACCAAACCAAGCATTAAGTTCCCATAGCTATAGATTAACAATATATGCAATGCCCTTTTCTCCTAACATTACTTTTTAATAATAATTTTCAGGTGCACTCTTTATAATTATTTATTGCTTATATAGCATAATACAATCAAAGGATATGATTCCAGACACAAAATGCCAAAAGTGTTCCCAATAATAAACAATTAATTCGGACATGCGTGTGAACAACTTCAAAACTAAATGTATATAATAGCTTGATGAATGAGTTTAATGAAGCATAAAAGGCATTGTTTTCTAGGCTCATGAAGAATGAAAAAAAATAAAAATAATTAAAGCATAGTGTTAATTATTATTAGATTAATATCTTAATTATTCTTCATAGCTACGTGTCTACTTTTCATATGATGACTTAGGGAGAAAGAGATAAGATATCTTTGGATATTTACTTAATGGGAAAGTCGAAGGAATTTTGTACTTATTTAACGGTTTAATTTGATTATAAACTTTAATTTGTTTGCTTTTCATTATTCTTTATATTTTTGTCTGAAAATCGTCATGATACCTCGCCTAACTAAACCAAAAGACATTGGCTTGTAATTTAACAATGATGATACTAATTAATAAGTTGCACAAAGTTTGGTGTAGGCTCCTTTAATTTGTATATAAGTTACTCATCTATTTCATTTTTTCTATGTCCTTTTTATTTTTATTTGTTTCAAATTATTTATCATTTTATAATTTTAAGGAGTACTTAACTATTTTTTACATATTATGCTCTCTATTATTAAATAAAAAGAAACCATTAAAATGCAGCAATAGGAACAAAATCGTCGCTAATAAATTTTACAAGAATTCACTCTCTACTGATTGTCGCAAAAATCGCCAATAATATCCATTTAGCGATAATTTGAATGAAACCGTCGCTAAACTCCTGCAAGAACTCACATAGTCTATTAACCGTTGTAAAAATCAGCAATAATATCTATTTAGCGACGATTTTCTTTAACCACCGCTATTTGTTAGATTTGTTGTGGTATCCTAATTATTATTAGTAAAATATTCATCAACATAAAACTTTTACTAATTTTTATTTAATTAAGATTTACTAACCAGTTTCGAATAAAATTTATAATAATTATATTTATCCACATTTATATAAGAAGGAAATTCAAATTTGACTAAAAATTAATTCAATTTGAATTTCTATGAGTAGAAAATTTAGTATTTAAATAGTACAAAATAATTTTTACAGTTTACCTCGTTTATATTGTGTGCAATAATGAAAGTATGAGGAAAGGGTAGAATCGTTGATAATGGAGGAGGCATTTCTTGAATTGGGAGGGCCTATTTAAGTTTAACCTACTACCATATATGGGCCTTAAAGTGCCATATATAGCTAGGTACTGTATTAAACAATTCTGTGTGTGTCAGGATATGCCTCATTGCCTGAGTCATAGTATGTTAATTGTTAAAAATCTCACTGATGAATTATTGGCTGAATTATTTTCCCTCTCTTGTCACTTCTCTCATGAGCTGCTAAATTCCATTCATGTCACTCTCTCTCTATATAGGTGAGGCATAACTCATTTATTAATAAATGCACACTTAAAATTATTATATACATATGTATATTCATGATTAAACAAATTAAAATTTGATTTATGCTTTGTTTTCCTTGCACTCCCCTCTCTTTGTTTAGTTTTGAGATAACTTTGCAATTTTGCCTGAAAATGGTACATTTTCAACTTTCAGCCATAGAAAAAAGTCAACTGAACATATAATTTTGTTATATATAATTGAATAGTACATAAAACAATATCAAACAACCAAAAATTTCATCTAAATATAAGGTAACCCACCCATATTTTTTTTGAAATATTTAAAAGTCGACAAAAATATTCTGAATTTTATTATTGAAAAAATGTCATTCAAATTATTTAAAAGTGATAAAAGTATCCAATTTTTGTTATTTTGTCACATTTAGTAGGCAATAACAATGTATTTTTGACAGATTTTTTAAAAATTGGAGACATTTTTTTGTTAACAAGATAAATTTTTTTTTTATTCGATCGTTAAAAACATTTATTGGTGGTTTACTATGAATTTTGATTGCTAAAAATTATCTTATAATAAAATTTGTTAAAAGATTACTTATTTAGTATGCATATTAAAAATTCTATTAAAACAACAGGAAAACTAATTTATTTTATAAAATAACTTTCGAAGACTTTTAAAATAATAAAAGTTTGTTGAAAACTAAAATTTCATTTTAAGGATTTTTTAAGAGACTAATAGGTATTCTTATAGCATTACCGTTTTTAAAACTGTTTTTTGCTTTACTAGTTAAAATCTTGAAAAACATTTCACTTTGATATTTTTAAGAAGCCAAATCCTACAGTTATATAACTTTTTTTATATATAAAAAATGGGTCATATATTTATTTTATTAAACAATTATACTCATTTTCAGAATAAAAAATTGAATTCTTCATTTAACATTACTCACAAAAAAAAAAAAAAAAAAACCTATCATATTTTAAGTATAGAGTAGCATTGTTAGGCGGGTGCACAAGCAGGACAACTTTTATGCAATTATTTATTTTTATTGCTGACATGTATTAATATTATTAATAATTATTAGTAATTAAATAGGCGTAGGTCAGCATACATAATATATAACTAGGGCCCTTTGAAGCGTGGGACAGATACTTTGCATTGAATAAGATTCTAACACACCCATTTATTTATTTAATCCGGCCAGGGTCTAATTATGCAAGATTTTTTTTTTTGGTGTCATAAAAAGGAAAATTTTAACATCATAATACTATTTTGATCTTTTAGTAATAATACATGAGTTAATTTTATTATTAAATAACAAATAAAAAATAGATCATTCTAAATTTATGACAGACACATATTCTCATGCTCAATAATATCACGTGTCAATAATTCATTAGATCAAACAAATATCTTCATTAAAAAATAGCTATAATATCATATAGTAGACATACCCTTATACAAAATATATAATAATACCATTGCAGAATAAAAATATCCATACACAATATTTATAATTTTGTCCTTTATTATAAGATTCCTTTTCTGTAATTTTATTTCTCTTTTAGTTTGCAGAGAAGGTGAAGTATTTTTGTTCCAATAAGGAAACGTTGGGGTGTATATTATCCGGGAAACAAATAAATGCATATTCAATAATTTTACATATACATCTATTTTATTCAATTAAGTTTAATAAAATTATTTATTATATATAAATTTAATATCGAAATAATATTTTATTTAAAATAAAAATAAATAATTTAACTAGACTTAGTTAGCGAAAATAAATATAAGAGCATTAATAATTTTAAATATATACTTATTTTACTCAATCAAGTGATTTATTCTATAATAAAGAAAATTCTTGTTGATATCAAAAGAAAAATTTTAATTAAAAAAACAAACTCAATTTAGGAGACGTGATAAACAAATAACATTTTATATATTTTATTTTATCAACTAAAATTTTGAGACAAGTAGTTTTATTAGGAGAGAACCATTATGACCTGTTGTATGTATATCACTCTTTAATTAATTATCGTCCCTCTTAATTTGTTTTTCAAAAATACATATATATGATGAGGTACGTGTTTTAGTACTTGATAGGTACATATACTAAATGCTAGAGTATATGTATATGGTGTATGATCCGTGACTTACTTGAAGATGTTGCATGCTTTGATTTCATTGTCTCCCCCTTTCTCATTTCTTGTTCTTCATGGATTGTGACAGCTCATAAGGGCCACAAACTTTATTAGATTCTCATAAATATTTTTTTTGGTGTCTAGATTCTCATAAATATACTTATCATTTACTCTATGCAATCCTATATTAATTATTTCTTTAATAAATCACTATTTTACTTTAGTTTATTTAACTTGTATACACCCTATAGGACTGATTCAAAAAATATGAAGGAGTGGAAAATTAAATTTGTATAATTATTAAAAAAATTTTGTTGTATCATCAAATATTATAGAATGAATTATTAATTATGTAATAATTAAGATTAGTATTTTTTTATTAATTTTAATTAAAATATTATTAATAAGTGTGATATCAAAATAAAATATTTTATTAAAATTAATTAATATTAAAATATAAATTTATTATATAAATTAAAATATAATAAATTTATATTTTAATATTAATTATTACTAAAAGTATTCTTAAAAAATATTTATATTAAAATTTTTGTTTTTTCATAAAATTATAACTTATATATATTAAAAAATAATATAAAATTATCTTATTTAACTTAATATTTATAACATTTTAAATTATATATTATTTAAATAATAATTAAAGAATATAAAATAAGAAAATAAATATATTAAAAATTATTATTATCTAACTTTTTTCTTCTTTTTTATAACCCAATTAACTAGGTTTAATTTTATTATTAGCAACCCAATTAACTAGGTTTAATTTAATAGAAGATTTATGAAGGGGATATAGATTTGACTTCACTACAAATTTGACTTAGCTTGTTTGAAAACGCTAAAGAATTAAAACTAGATATTTCAATAATCTCTATTTATATAATCACGTTTTAAAATAAATAATTATGATTATATTCATTAATTTAATTTTTTTTAAAAAAAACTTAAAAGCGGTCTATTGCATGTGTCTACAATGTATAAAACACACTATTTTTAAGTGAAGAAAACACATATATTATTCAACATTTGATAGTTGAAGTCGAATTAGTAATAGTTCAAAAATATTAAGCTTATTCTTTTAATAATAAGTTTAAAATATTGAGCTTATAAGTTATTTTTTAGTTTAAAATTATTCATTTGATTATAATCTATTTTCATTTATTTATCCAAACATACTTCTTTTTTGATAAACAGTTTTTTTTAGGTCTTTTTTCTCCTCTTCCGAAACCTGAACTAGATTCTATCTCATGGATGTTTCATGAAGGAGATATATAGAGGTCTCTAAAAGAATTTTTTTTTTTTTTTATTGTCAAAATTTGAATTTCTAGTCAAGAGGTTAAAGTATTTCCATTTTTTATGTTAATATTTTATTATTAATAAAGTTAAAGACTAGTAGAAGATAAATTTTATATTCATCTTAGACAATTTTTTTTGCTTTTAATTAATTTCTTAACCATTTGGTTATTGAAGATGCTGTTCTAACTTGGATTTTTCAAGAAAAAAAATGACAAAAATGAAAAAAGAGAGAGTTAGAATCATATAATCTATAGTGTATTTTCTATCAAACTGTTTAAACATTTAGGATAAATAGTTGTGTGATATATATAATATCAAATCTTTTATAATTAAAAACTTTAAAATTTTATTCTTATTAGTTGTTATCTTTAAGGAATTTTAACATAAATTAAATAAAACGAAAGACAAAAACAATGCTTAGGTAAAATTCATATTTTTAGTCCGAAAAAGGCTTTTATGTAATTAAACATAATTAATTTATATATTTTAAGTTAAGAAATTAAATTTTAATTTTTAGAATAAATAATTTTATAATGATATGAATTTTATATTAAAATTTTAAATTTTTTCCCTTTTCAAACTCATATTTCACAAACAACCCCTTGAAAAACTGGTTACATATTAAGCTGCTTAAAATTAAAAAAAAATTAACCCATAACTCTTTATAAAATTTTTAATTAAATCTTTATATTTTTTTTCAATTAAGTCCCTATATTATTTTAAATTTTGTAAGAAGGTTCCTGTCATAACGAAAACGTTAGAATTAATGAAAAATTTTATATCTAAATTGAAGATATTATAAAAGCTAATGCCTAATTTGCTAGATATGATATTTTTTCTCTATTTTATAATGATAAAATAAATGTTCTTATTGTTATTTAACATACTTTAAACTTTTTAAAAATATGCGACTTTAATTTATTTAAGTTGAGAATATTTTCAAAGAATATTAATAAAAAAGTAAATGAAAAATATATTTAGGTGAGTATAAATCTTACATAAAATATAAGGTACAATAATAATGAAAAATTCATACTTTATAATTTTTTTAATATTTATTATTAATATAGGCCTAATTACAAATTTAAAAATAATATAAAAATTTAATTGAAAGAAAAAAATATAAATATCTTATTAAAAATTTGATAAAATTATGAAAAATGACATAATAAAAAAAAAAAACGAGGTGACACTAATTCGCATAAAATAATTAATGGATCCTTTTATCCAACATACTACGTAGTGTCCGACATGGATAAAACAGGACAGTTAAGATGGAAAAAATGGAAATGTTTTTTGCAAGGGACAGAGATGGAAGTGATTGTGATTATTCTACTGTTGAATGCTGCTCTGATCTGAGCTGAAAAGGTTGCTGAAAAACATGTATGCAAATTGGAAATTGAAACCATAGCTTCTCTAAGCATTTCTTTGTTAAATACCATGTGTGTCTCTGATTTCTGAAATATATATATTTCCCTCCCATTAATAATGCATATTTTAGATTTTTTATTTAAGGAATATCATATTTATTTAATTGTTGATGATAAGAAAATGATGAGTGAAGTTACCTTGAAAATATATGAAGTGAATTTTTTTTAAAATATTCCATTTATTTATTTTTAGTACCCTATATTCTCAATTTTATTTTTCTAGCGAATATTCCTAAAATATATTTTTTTTCTAAATTTGAAAGAAAAGTTATACTAAGATTTAACTAATATATAAACCATTCTAAAATAATTTTTTTTCTAATAAAAATTCATTAATCATTTTATTCCAAAAGGACTTATTATTTGATTTAACATTGTGTGTCCCAAAGAATGTAAGAATTATTAAATACAATGCTAATATGACTAGACTTATTAATACCATGAATATTACATTTATTGCTTTTTTAAGAATAATGCAATTGATAAAAATACATAAATATTAATGTAAATATAGAATAAATATTTTAAAATTTAAAACAATAAAATAAATAATATTATAATACAATGACACGATTGAAATGTATTAATTTTCAAAAAAAATGTAAAAGAGATACTTATTTTAAGGAGGCTTTGTGGAAAAAAACAATTTTAAAATTTTAATTTTCAATAATACTCAATAAATAATTAAGTCCTATTTTTCAGTAAAAAGTTTCTCGTTTTAAGTTTTTATCTATTTAAAAATATTTGTTTACAAAATTCTAAATAATTCAGGGAAATACTATATTATGTATGTATATATTTGTATGAGTACTGATAGATAGTTCTAACTTATAAACCTAGTTATTCTCTTAATATTTAAAAGAGTAAATAATTTAAATATAAATATTATTTTTTAAAAATATTAAAAATATAAAAGATGTAAAACATTCTTTATTTAAAAATTAAATGAAAAATTAGGCTTATAAGTTAGTATTTCAAATATTTTTCTATTTGTATATAGATTTAAAAAAAAGTTTAGGTAATTAGTATTTTTTTAACTAATAAATTAGTCAATAAAAATAAAATATCTGTAACAGCTCATTATAACAACTCATCATATAACGTTCATAATGAAAGTATGGAATATCTATAATTTTTTTATTAATTTTTTAATTATCTAAAATAAAATATTCAAAATTTAAAGAAATAAAATATTTAATTTAAATTATTAGTTAAATTTTTATTAATTATTTGCTATTATTGATATATTTATATTTATAATGGAAACAACACGTGGCACACATGCGGGTAAGGTAATATACGAGATTCGATGCAACTCGTGGGTGTATAAATTACATGAAAACGAGGTGCCATGCATAATTAATGGTTCTTGTTGTAGTAATTAAAAATTAATCCTAGTCATTGAAATTAGAGAGGGGGTTTGAGTTTGACTTTCTAGAGATATGCTAGATTCTCTACACTACTATACTATTACACACATTAAATGTGATGACTTGGCCTTCAAGAGTCAAAAAAGTCAAAAACATATGGAGTATATTTGTAGAGATCAAGAATGAACACATGACAATTATACAACAGACTTTATAATCAAGTTGGGTTGATTTTGTGTAGTACGATTCTGAAGTAGGATGTTAAGAAAACTGGTTAAATCAAATTGAATTAGAATTATTTTGTACAAATTAATTTTTTAAGTAAAATAACTAAATTAAAATTACAATTTTTTATAATTTTATTTGGTTTTAAAAAAAAATTGGTTTTCTATTACTATTAAAAGTTCAAAAATCAAACAATTTAAAATCGAAAAATTTTAAAAAATAAATTACATAAATATTTTAGTTTCAAAAAAATAAACTAACATTCATTAATTACTGAAATATAACTTTTTCTTTTGGCATTTATATCATTTTTGTCCAATTGATTGGCAAACTTAGTGAAATTGATATTTTCTTAATACTGTTAGACATATATGATGGGAATAGTATCATTAATTAATTAATATTAGATAAAATATATTAATTAATATGAGTACTATATTACATATATTTTTAAATTTATTATGTTTAAACTATTGAACTATATTATAAATTGATTTTAAACTAATTTACTATTTGAATAAACAATTTGATTCAGTTTTTAAACCATTTAAAATAGTTTAGTTAAACTTAAGTTCAGTTTAATGCACACCCTAGTTTTTATGTTTTGACAATTCACATCAATTTTTTTTTATTTATTCAATTTAATTTTGATAATAATTTTTAATTTAACATCTAGTTCTAGTAGTAATTTATTCACTGACTCTAAAATTATTCTGAAAATTTCTCAATAATACAATGTATGTGTAGTTGGATTAAATAATATATATAGCCGGCACTAGCTAGCACCATACCCAAGAGTCATATGATACATAATATTCGAGTCTCGTGAAATTAAACAAAGTTGTCTGATATAAATTATTGAATCTCATCACTCCTATTGTTACCACGTAGTAACTTGATATTCCAATTAAGCACACACATACAACAATAATAATATAAATATATTTATCAGCAGCAACACACTCACTGCAAAGATCACTAGAGAAAAATAAAATAGCAAGTAGTGTACTACTATATATATAAAAAAATATATTAACGACTATACCTATAAATATAGTAGATACACATTGCTACTACTAATTACTTTATGCTACCTATAGCGTGCTAGGGTGAACAAAAAACCGTGCATGTCACGTGACAACTTGATTTCTTTGCAGACTTTGTTTGTATATACATGAACAGATTATCATGGTTGAATTCTATTAATTTATTAATTATTCCTTTGTCTGATTGTATTGTATTATTATAATAAATTAATAATTAATTGGAAAATATAATATATTATTAGGGTGTCTACTTCTACTGATGAAGAACCTATTTAAAATCACATGCATATAAATGAACAAAATAATAGTATTAATTAAGGACTTACAGTATGTATGAGAACATTTGATTTTCTCGTGATCCAGTAGTGTATAACTTCATATATGTATAAGACAAATTAAGGAGTATGGAGCAATGAAAAATGGCTGTATTTGTGGATATCTATATCTCTCGGAAACCTAAGGGGAAGCTTCTTCTTTCACCCAGGAAAAATAATTATAATTCCCTCTATTTTTTTGGGTTGCTAAACTGTACTGCTAATTACTAAATTAATCTAGTCTTTATAGCATTATTTTGGAAAGAGTTCTTCCAGTAATTTGAAACTAAGCAAAAGAAAATACACCAATTCTTTCAGTATTAATATTAGAAGATTAGTATAATTTGTGGAAAATATATTAATTTTTTGTTTTTTGTTTTTGGTAAAATATTGTTGTTTTTGTTACATACAAAAGTTTAGGTATTGTTCCGAGGCGTACATGAAACGGGCTTGATGAATGATGATGAGGTTAAAGTCGATGAAGAGACTTCAAGTTTAAAGTTAAGGACTTGGATCATGAGTAGTTGATCTACTCAATATTTGTTTTTTTGACATTGTAGATCTTCTCAATTTGGGTTATAAGTATGTTAGAGTCTAGGCTTGGATTAAGTGGCAAAACTACTTGCGTCACAGTATGTGTTCAACTTTTTAAGATGTCAATGAAAAAAGAAAATAAAGAATAAAACTCTTCAAGATTTATCTTAACAATTAATTTTAATATATATATTTTATAATAATTTTATATTTAAAATCAACGGTTAAGATAAATGGATTATAATGTACAACATTTTCTACTTTTTTTTTTTTTGGGTAAATTGTGCAACATTTTCTTTGTAAGTCAGAAGGTAATGTGTAAGAGGATTATTTTCCCATGTTTTTTGGGGAATGTCTTTGCATGTCTTCTTTTATTTTTACTTTTTTTGAGAGATAGCATGTCTCGCAAATATATAATTTATTTTTTTTCTTGCAAGGGCTATATTGTGAATTAGGCCCACAAAATTCATCACACATGGTTCTCTCTTAGATCTTTTTTTTTTCTGAAAGGACTCTCTTAGATCTAATATGAGGCCCAAAAATAGAGTGAAGTTCCGACATGAGAAGGTAGGCCTATTTCACTATATTTTCCAAGGTCAGTCAGAAATCTTTGACCCAAAATGTCTACTATGCCCTTCATCAAAGTGTGACCTAATTCTTAGAGGATTCACTTGGCCCAAGAGTAGGCCCATTGTTAAAATAAGTTCTTAAAAACCACATGACCAAAACTATCTCTTCAAAACCCAAAGTCCAAAAACGAAAGCACCTCTTCAAAAGTCAAAACCCTATCAACACTACCGGTCCTAAACCCGCCCGGCCAGCCCGCTTATCCCGCCGAAAAAAGCGAGTCTAGGTAGGATTTCAAGACCGCGTTAATTAGAAAACCCATTTAACCCGCCCCCATTTAGCCTGCGGGCTTTGGCGGGGTAGGCGGGCTAGTCTGTCGGGCCTCATTTTTTCGCTACTTTTAAAGAATTAAGAAAATAATTAGTTAATTAATAAAAAATATTATAAGTTATTAAAATTTTTTGAAGCTATATTAAAAAAAATCACGATTAGTTAGATGCTTTGGATAATATTTAGTTAAATATTATAATTTATTGAAATATTTGTGAAATTATATAATTTTTCTTGATAAATTTAATTATTTCTCTTAAAAACATAAAAATAAAAATAGGCGGGCTTGACCCGTCAATAGGCGAGGCGAGATGAGATTTTAAGATCGTCACAATAAGTCAGGTGGGGCGGGCTTTTGGCGGGGCGGGTAGGTCCGTTTGACACCCCTAACTACCATTGATCAAGTCAAAGGGCTGGATAAAAATAGAATTTAATTAGTATAATATAGCTTTTTAGAATTTGGAACATAGTGAATGTCATGGGCAGCGCTCTTCCGAATTTTATTATAATCGTCAATGTGGTACTAGTGTGAATTCTCATTGTTGGATGGCTTTAAAGCAAAAAAATATTGAGCACATTTTTTCTTAGTGTATGTTTCTTGAGAGTGGGCTCAGTCAATGATAGATTCCAATGATCATAATGTGAAACCAAAAAAAAAAAGCCTAAGGATGTATATAATGTGGCCCCATTATATTCACCATATGTCTTGGTTTTTCAATTTTTTTTTAAATTAGAACATAAAACAATTGTTCCTCCACGAGACAAAAAAAAAAAAAAAAATTCATCCCAAAATTAATTTGCAAGGTACCTACTTATTGTTGTAAACAAGTGGGGCGGCTAAGCCGCCGGTTACTATGCACTGCATAGTAACCCAATAAATCATGGCCGTCCATTCCTAATCAAGTTACTATGTTGCATAGTAAATGAATCATAGCCGTTCATTCCTTTTCATGTAATAGTAAATCTTTTACTATAAATAGGGCTATGATTTCATAAGTTTTTCATATTCAGAAATCAATAAGAAATTCTCTCTCTTGCTCTCTCTAGCTTTCTCTCTTGCTTTTCTCTTATTCTCTCTTTTATAGCTTCAGTTTTATAACACGTTATCAGCACGAAGCTCTGATCTATTCACTTTGAAGCACGAGAGCTCTAAACTTGAGTAAGAGAAAATTCAAGGTAATGAATTTTAATTATGTCAAAATTTCCTCTTAATATATCTATGAAGGAATTGTTAATCTTGAAAGATAAGATCCATGATGATTAAATGGGTCCTGAAGACACCATTAAGATTGAACCATGAACCTTGAAT